>VVHJ01036355.1:14264-27234 GCA_015107715.1 Tylochromis polylepis | reverse complement strand
CCACACCCACACAAAAACACACACACACACACACACACACACACACACACACACACACACACACACACACACACACACACACACACACACACACACACATTTCTATAAAGTGAATAATAGCAAGGTATCAACGTTAAAATGTCTTATATGACATAGACGCATATGCAAAAGTTTCCAACCTTCTCTCATTTGTTTATATTTTGCTTCCAAACTTTCTTCTCAGTTGTCTTTGGACACTGGCTGCTTTTTCACTCGTTTTCAGTTCAGTCCTTGCACCTGACTATTTTCAGTGGAGTGTTTTGGTTGTTTGTTAAGCCACTTAACGCTGACCTATGCATGATTAAATCATTAAAAAGACAAAACATGAAAAAAAAACTTAATAAAGAACCAGTTTTAATTTGTATCCTTAGGCACTTACTAGCAGCCTGTTGCAAAACACGTCCTTTATTCCTATTTATTTGGCTGAATCTATGAAAAATGCCAAAGATGCCAGTCTACAGGCATAAAATAGTATTTGTATTAGGTATTAGTTAAAAATTTTAGGAAAACTTGACAAAAGAAATGATAAGCCAAAAAAAAAAAATACATATAGTAGATGAACAGCATCTGAAAATCATTTTTTCTTATTTCTTTTATAAATCCATTAGTTCTCGTTCGCTTATCCTTAACATGGTCACGGGGCCTGGAGTCTATCCCAGCTGTCACAGGGCTAGAGACGGGGTGCACCTGAATTGTATAAACTCAGTTTCTGCTTTATATCCTTTATTTCCATGTATGTTGGCCCGTTTTAATAAATTCACTGCATCTATTTTCTATTTGCGCAGCAACATCTAGACAAATGAGGGGTGGCTCAACTTTTGCACAGTATTGTACATACAAACATAATCATCATCACAAGCAATTTATCAGCCTACATCAAAACACACAAGCATATTATATTTAATGGTGAAAGCAAATAAAAGTCAGTGAATTGTCATCTGTAAATTATGATACATTTAAATTCTTCAGATATCCCAAAGCTGTTTCAGCTACTGACCACAACAAATATTGAAGTTAATCACCCAGAGTTCATAGCATCACATAAGCAGCGCTTTTTTATGCTGTGCTCAATAAAAAAATACATGTGCTGTGTCAACATTTTCTTTTATGTTACTAGGCAGCCATTAATAACAATAGAGAAATACGCTCATTAGTTACGTCAGTGGTTCAGTAGATTTCAATGCAATATCTGGTCAATGCAATACATGACAGCAACTCACTGCATATAGGCGATGTAGACGTGCTCAAGATGACTCCTAGAAGTTCAAACTTTGCATCAGAATGAGGAAGTAAAGTGATGTAAATTTGAATGTGTCATTGTTGTTGGTGCCAGACTGGTTGGGGATGTTTATTTCAGAAACTGATGATGTTTTTTGGATTTTCCCACTCAACTCTAGGGTTTACAGAGAATATGCCAAAAACAACAACAAAAAATCCAGTAAGCATTTGTTCTCTGGGTGAAAAGGTCTTGTTGAGGTCAGAGGGGAGTTTCCACTTCTTACCATCTGCATACAAGGTGTGCAGAAGAGCATCTCTGAATGCACAGCATGTTGAATTTTGAAGCAGATGAGCTACAGCAGCAGAAGGCCGAAGCGAGTGCAAGCTAAGAACATGAAATGCTCAACAAAATTAGACCAAAGAAGACTGGAAATACAGTATATTGCCTGGTCCGTTTCTGCTGCAACATTTTGATGGCTACAACTGAATGCAGCAGTTATGCGATTTAATTTGTGTGACAATTACAATGACGTCTGCACAGAACTAGTCTGTTGATAGATTTTTCACACTGGACAGAAACACGTGTGTATTTTAAACCGAGAACTAACTCAGACTTGATGCTGCCTTGTGTGATGGATTAAATGCTCAATGAAAATAAATTCATGTCAATTTTATTTATATAGCACCAAATCATAAGTTATATTGTAAGGTAAAGACTCTACAGTAATACAGCGAAAACCCCAACAATCAGATTGTTGCCCTATGTGCAAGCGCTTTGGCAACAGTGGGAAGGAAAAACTTCCTAGCTGGTTTACAACTATTCTTTCAAAAACTCTTGAAAGATAATTTTTTAAAGAATTTAACAGATTTCTGGAACATTAAAATAAAAACTGGACGGATTTCCAAACATGTAATTCCTGTGATTTGACTTTAAAGAGCTAAAATAAAGAGATATAATGCTTTATTCAGCCTCGATTACAATACTGAAACACTAACTGGCACAGCACAAGGAGCACCGCGCATCTCCGCTGATGTGGCTCCACTTCTGGATCTGGTTGTTAGTTTGAGAAGCTTATGGCTCCCAAACATTGTTTATGCACCGGGGGCCTTCGAGTGTTGCATGTTTAGTCTCGGCACGCATGCAGCAGACCTCAGGTTATCACCACTGATGTGACAGGAATGAGCACAATGTCTCAGAGCTATCCTTTTGCCACGTGTATGTGCACTCATGTGTGGCTGTTATCAAGATGTGTCTACTTGAGCAGATATATAAATGTCTCTTTTTACTTTTACACAACACCTGCTCTCTTGCACTTTGCTGATCCTCCTATTTACAGCTAACGTTGATTTCCTGATTACACCCATATCCCTGTGACCTGCAGGTGCCACAATGCTAGCCACATTACACTTCTTGTTCTCTGATTCTGCAGGGCATGGAAAACAGGCAAGGAGCTGCCCTTACATTTATAAGGCAGGCTCAGATGTGCTTTCACAGCCAGTGTGATTTATGGGAGACTTAGTCTGGTGCGTTCTGAAAAATAGCCTCTGTGGAGGCAATACCAAAGACGGAGGATGTGTTCCCTCTCACCACAAAACTCTGAGGTTGGTCTTGTTTGGTGCTCTTTAGGGAAAAATTACATTCAAATCTTAAATCTTAAATGAACTATGTTAATCTTTTTGTCATTTAAAAAAAAAAAAAAAGCAACTATAGTGTACTCAGCGTGCCTAGCACAGGCCTATGATGCAAGTTCCAACTTCATATATTCACATATTTGTGGATTCTTCAAGGCAGCTCTGCATGACTTAGAGTTCAAAATAATTCTTATTTGTCTCTCCTATACTAAGTCCTTCTGTAGCCCTTCAATTCATCCACTGTATGAAACAGGCTGTTTTAGCGTAGTTTCCTCTTTTTTTAAACTACGTTTCTTCTGATTGACTGCCTCTTGCAAACAGAAGGTTTAAACGGCTTTCATGCTGACAGCCAGACCTGTATGCCTAAAATGAATGCATAAATGACGTCCTGTCTCATTAATGTCAAAGAGATCGAGCGTAGAAAAAAAGTGAAGCCTGAGCTTTTGGCTCACATTATTTGTACATATGGTGAACTCAGTATGAGTCTCCACCCTTGCTACAATGTGACAGAAAATTCTAAAAAGTCATAACTGATCCTCTTTGATGAAATAAAGATTGCATGTAATGACCCCTTATTGCAATCTAACAGGCAGGGCTGAACCCTTTTCTGGGGAGTCCCCTTCCCAAGTTCCCACCTAGACTTCCAAATCAGATGGACAAGAGGTCAGACAGAGAGACGGACAGCTGCTGTTTCCTGTCTCTGGGAACCACACTGATACTCCAGTCCCACTTCTATTCAGGGGAACGTGGGGTTTCCCTCAGCTGCAGCAGAGGGAGCAGGTGGGACAGTGCTTCTCTGTATGCGCAGATGTGGGCAAGGCTGTTTTTACTTGATGTTCAGTAAAGGATCATTCATGTATGATCAAACTTCTGTCTGTGCCTGAGCGTTCACCAAAGCTTTCACTTTACACTCCAAATTGAAATGAAGTCACAAAGCTACATGTTTACCTCCAAATCATCAGCTTCCATCTGAAGTTGCTTGGTTCATTGCCGTCACTAAAGAAAATCAAAAAGAAACAAACACACACCTTCCAGTTTTCATCTACATCACTGTGTTTATTCCTGCGACTGAAATCCAAACATTATCTGATTTCCCACATTTTTTTTTGCCAGTTTTGATATACAGGTGCATTGTGGGTAAATGCTACTGGTTCCCAAGCCCACAGCAGTCAGACAGAGCAGCACTGAGTGATTAATATGACCCAAAAGGCCAAACAGATGTAACTTGGTTCCAGGACATGCAGGCATTAACAGTGTGTTGGGGCAGGGCTGAATAAGAACATAACCCACACCGTCATCTAAACACACCGCAGCGCGAGTACAGAGGCAGTGGCTGTAACTCAGTTTCTTCATTTTTCTTTTTTATCCAAGAACTACACAAACATCCTCCTGTCAGTCTGGATATTTATTTACAAAACATTACAGTTACCACTTATCATGGGAGAAAAATCACTGTATTTGCACAGGCTTTCAGGACTACAGAGCAACACGATAAAGCACCACACACAGAGATCTTCTCAGTTACTCAGCCTGATTACACCTCATCAATATTGTGTACGTGTGGGTGAATATTTTGCATCACACGGACCCTCTAAATGCACCTGTTTAATACAGTTATAGAAGGAATTATATGAAAAAGAAGGTGTTTTAATGCATTGAACCCATCATATAGTTAAGTACAAAGAATAAATACAGAAAACACTTTATTTTAGGAGGGGGCGGGGGGATGTGGCTTGTGACAAAATTAAATGACTAACACAGATCAGCAGCATTTTCTGTAAGTCTACTGTTAAATCAGTGACTAAGTTTACCTTGGTAGTCACTAAAAACATTTCTGTGGATTGTGTGACTCACTTTAAACAATACAGGGGGGGAAAAAAACCAACAAAAAAACCCCAAAAAAAAAACAAAAAAAAAAACCCAACAATCAGTGTGGATCAGAGTGAGAGGAAGTACATACAGATTTAGCATCTTGCTAAATGAGACTTTAACAGAAGACGTGGCTGCGTGGAGCACAGATATCATTCCAGATTTAACACAGCGAGAATTCCGGCGCAAAAATATTCCAAATGCTAAAAAATCCAAACATCTGCCGTTTTCTTTTTAGGACAGAAATCTGCTCACTTGATCAAAACAGTCAAATAAAAACATACAATAACTGTAAGGTTGATGACATGTTGTTTGTGTCGTTAACACGTGAACTTCAGGTGTTGTGATGTTATGTTACAGATTATGTAAATGTTGGAATTAATATATTCTACTTCTCTGTGGAGAAGGCTCTCTTCATTAGTGGAGGAGGGGTCTTTCCTGCTTCATACAAAGACTCGGGAGGAGGGGAGCTCAAGCAGCACCAGTCTGGGATGCGACCCATCTGGTTGTAGTAGTCCCGTGACACTGACCTGCTGCCTAGGATGTCCTGAAGGGCTCCAAAGATGGCACCTGGGGAGCATTTTACAAACGTTACAAGGAGGAGCCGCAAACAATATTTTTCTTCTTATTTAAAAGTAGAAAAATGCTGACAGTGTGTTTTATTAGAAGTGATGACTGTGAAGAAATTTTTATTCCACGAGCCTTCACTTCAACATGAATATTCCATTTAATTTCATATCTGACCTCCAAGCCACGCAGTGCAGTTGGGCTTTGCAGGGGGAGAATGAATACGGAAGCTCTTGCTGGCCAGCACGTTGCTGTATTTGGGTTTCTCCACCAGGAGGCGTATCTCTGCCAGTAGGCGGTGCAGGAAGCCAGGCAGCATGGCGGTGCCTCCGATCACCACCAGGTTCTCAGAGAGCACTTTACGGGTGTCGATAGGGCACTAAAACAAACACAAACAGATATTTTGAATAAAACACCGGTGGAAAACATCTGCTCTTCACTATCAGACTGCTGCTACAGGGAAAAAGAGACAGGAGGTGGCAGCCATCCCAGCATTACAGAAGGATTCTGGTAAAACGGGCTGACCCAGACTAAAACAACATGATGGATGACAGGGACTGTGACGTGATTGTGATGTTAGCATTTAGTGGTCTCAGGGGAGCTGCAATAGATCAGAACATTAGTGTTACATAATAGTGAACTGCTCATAGACTTGAACATTTATATCATTACAGTAAAAGTGTGAAGCTGTGTGATGTCTGCTGTTGTGGTTTATGAGTTTAATTAGGCCGTTCTGGATTGACTGGATTCCCCGTAGTAAAGAGCAACAATGCTTTTAGTTGCATTAAATAGTTGAAGCACAGCAGCCAAACTAAGTCAAACTGCACAGCCCATTTAACTGTTGGATAATGTGCAGAGCGACACTGCGGGTTGCTAACTTCCTCCAGCCAAAGATACTGAAGGTTCAGTACAGGAGATTAAAGAATAAACTAAATCCACCACTAGGAAAGATCAATGAAGCAAAAATCAAAGGAATTATGAAACCTGCATTATAGTATATAACACACTGAGCTGAAACACACCAAAAAGTTTTAACAATAACAAACATTGAGAAACAATGGTAGGATTATATGGATGGGACTTTGTGCGTTAGATTAGGCTGACAGCGATCACTCCCTCCTTCACTACTGCCAATTTAACAGATGTTTGGATTTTTTAAGCAAATTAAAAAGTATTTGAGAACTAGGACCAGCTGGGACAGTGGCTGGTATCGTTTTCACCATGCGGGCCCATCTGTTTACATGCCATCGTAACAAAATCTGGTCCTGTTGGTCACGGGTGGTACTAATACTCACTTTAACTCACTTTTAAATTACATCAAGTGAGTAACTAGAAATAACAAGACCACACAGAGTGCAACTCCCCCAAACTTTAATGTTTCATAATGGGTGTATCACAACATGCTTACATCAGCCTACTTTTATAACGGGGTGGGGAACTCCAGGCCTCAAGGGCTGGTGTCCTGGAGGTTTTAGATATCACCCTGGGTCAACACACCTGAATCAAATGATTAGCTCATTACCAGGCCTCTGGAGAACTTCAAGACATGTTGAGGAGGTTGTTTAGCCATTTAAATCAGCTGTGTTGGCTCACGGACACATCTAAAACCTGCAGGACACCGGCCCCTGAGGCATGGAGTTTCCCCACCCCTGTGTTATAACAACATGCTGATGTATGACCTCTGACCTATAACCATTACATCACTAAAATGGTGTATTTTATCATCTTTACCGAAATGATTCAAAAAGCTGTAAAAACATGAGATTTCAAAATCTATTGACAGAGTGTGATTTTGCAAAACTTTATGGTGTCATATTGAAAAAATATAAAATGTGTTGTACAGCTCTCTCCATGCTGTTTTACTTTGCCCTAACAATGAATGTCGAGGTCAAACGCTTGGCCAAACTAGGCACTCATGGTCCCCGAGAGAAGAAGGTGAATGAGAACAACATTATGCTATGACACAGAGCTGACTGGGATGCTACAGAGGTCTGGAACTAAACTGGCACTGCTACCAGGCTCAGCATCAATAAATGCCTGGACAAACTGTGATGCTGCTCGTATGTAGGCAACGCTAATTCATTCTGAGAGAGCCGATAGAACCTTCTTCTTATAATAAGAAAGCTACCAGGGTCAAGCAAACACATTTTAAATTGCTCTGTATTTACAGTCGGTGCAGTCATGGCTGAGAGAGCAGGATCTTTAAAAGTGTCGGCTCACTTTAATGTGTTTAATGCAAATGGATCTAAATCCAAAACACTAGATGTAATAAGGTAGCTTTGTGTAAGTAGTGACACCGGCAACCTCTGGAAAGCTCATAAACTCCTTTCGTTTCTTTTTGTTGTTTTGTTTTACAGGAGCAATGCAGCAAGTTTGACGACTTTGGTAAAGTGCTGCTTTGGTGGGCGTTTCCAGTGCTGATGGGTTTGACAAAAGAAAAAATGCAACCGTTTCCACTTCAAGTCAAGGTAACACTCATTATCGTTTTTAAAACACGTCTGGAGTTATCAAGTTGGAACACCATTAGTTTCTGTTCTCCAGTAAGTGAAAAACAGCTGCTGTGGGCTGTTAGAGGACCGCACTAAACACACTTAAAGAAAACCTGTTCTCAAATGGTAGACAAGGGAAAATGAGACAGTACAAAACAAGCATCACATGACTTTCACCAAGTTCACTGGGAAAGGATTTCAGTGCTGGACAATGTGAGTACTTGTGTGCAAAGAGTATGTGCAGCTGTGTTTACACCTACAGGCCAGTGGCTCTTGTTATTAAACCGGGAGTCAAGGAGGCCATTTAGGCGAAAAGGGAAAGACCATCTCTGAACCGAGGAGGTTCAGGTTTGAGATTGATCAGTGGTCATGACAATCTGCAGATTGACGATCATGAAACTGAGCTCATTGTTAATCAGTGGTGCTGGTTTCACTCATTATGCAAATGTAGTGTTAATGATGTTGGAGGAACTTGCAGACAGCTGAGACTGAAGAAGTCAGTTGGATGAGTGACAAACCGTTTCTCCTAAAAGTGGGAATCACCAGACAGCCGACGATACAATATTAACACTTCACTCATGATACCATATACTGCGATTTTTAACATTTTGCAATATGCTGAGTAATACAGTAACACATTCTGTGCCCCATCATCTTTTTTCAACTGCAAATTACGTCCTCCAAGTTTAACTTTACCAGTTACTGTTTTATCCAATAAGATAAAAATTTACATTTTTCCTTAGCAACCTTCGTGTTCTTCAGGACTATAACAAGATTACAACCAGCTGAGTGGAGTCCCCTCAGATGTTGTCACTCATAAAGACTCAGTGAGAACTGTTCAATCGACTTGTGATGTAAAGTGGTTGTGAGTGTGCGACACTGTCAAGTTTGCGTAACTGTGTAGTCACCACAAGTTGTGAAAAAAAAAATCAGTACAATCTGGAGGCAGCCACCAGTTTATTTATTTATTTTTAATGCAAGGAGGTTGCTGTGCTATTTTTATTTGTATGACTGAGCCATTAGCTTGTTCTGAATTAGAAGGCGGTAAGTGTGTCCAGTGTTGGATGTTTTTTTCAGCAGAGGCAATTTAATGCAAACTAGCCTTCTTGTTCGTAGTATTCCCGAAGTATTTTCATTTATTTAATAAAACGTCTACATTCGGTCTCCCTGTATCGATACAATATCGCCACACAAAATTTCCCGACGCTATGCTGCATCGATTTTTTCCCGCTACCCCCGAGTTTATCCAACTGAGAACACTAGGTCCAGAATCCCAAAAGGTTGATTCTGTTCATCTGGACGTAACATTTTCAGTGGGGGAAACGTTTCGTCACTCATCCAAGTGACTTCTTCAGTCTCAGCTGACTGCAGGTTTCCCCAACTTTATAAACAGCAGATTTGCACAATGACTGAAACTAGCACCACTGAAGGAACAATGGGCTGTGAGGTCAGTTCCTTGATCATTAATATGCAAATTGTCATGCCCATTGATCAATGGGCATCAGTACCATTCATAGAGAGTTGGGGAATGGCTGCAATTCCAGCATTGTAAGATGGTGAAAGATGTACTCTTAGGCCCCCCCCCCCCTCAATTCAGAGATAGTCTTTCCCTTTTCACGTAAATGGCCTCCTTGACTCCCTGCTCAAACCAGCGTTCCTCCCTGTCCAGGATGTGTACAAGCGTTGGGATGTTTTTCAGTAGCGGCTACGTCCAGGAACAACTTTCAAGGATTTCCTTACCTGGATGATTGATCATGCATCAAGACATGTGGAGTGAGAGCTTTTCTTAAAATGACCAGCCTAAGCTAGTATGAGCTCTGCTATTAGCGGTCCTTATGACCACAAATAGCTCGCCAATGTCTCAAAAGTAGCCAAAAACAACATAACATATATATTTTACACCAAGATATAAATAGTACTATCAATAAGTATCACCATAGATAACATATTAATGATACCCATTACTTTGACTGAATGATAAACTTTTGTTTACCTTAACCAGAGTATCGAGTAACAGAGTGGCCACACTCTTCTCCTCATTGTCCTGTTCAAACAGAATCTCCATCACTGAGTCCCTGGAAAAAAGGAGAAAATAACTTTGACACAAACTGAAAGACAGTTAATACTAACAGCAAGCTGAAGGTTTGTTTGTTTTAAATATAAGAACATGTGGAAATGGCTGAAGCTGTATAACGTTACAGGAAAATAGAAGGCTCCTTCTGTCTGGCTCTTTCTTTAAGCAGACTATGACAGCAGATAAAAAAAAAAAGGCATACCTGATGGAGCCTTGAATATGCAAGATTTTCTCTCCATCAAGCGGGTAATCGACATCTGGAGGAGGGGTGGGTCGCTATGAACACATTTAAAAGTGATGAAGAGTTTCACTAAAAAGTGCAGCATTTGTCATTTACTCAGCACAAAAGTTTGGGCAGTTGCGGTAAGCATTATACAAAGAGCTCACTTACCTCTGCTGTACCATCCAAGTTAAATTTGGCTTCTTGGATCTTGAGGCCTCTTTGCAGGTCACTGACAAAACATGTTCTCACTGCAGGAAACAAAACACCACTGGCAATCACATAACCAAACTAGTAGACAAGAATGTTTGTGACCAAGGATAAGGAGTTCAAGCATTTTTCTTTCACTCCTTCCATAACTGTGGTTTTTGTTCATGACTTACAATGAATTAAAAAGACATAAAGACCCAAATAAGCCTAACTGAAAACTTTATTACATAGCTGACAACCCCATTTTGCAGCACAGTCTCAGTAAATTATACTTGTGCATCATTATAAAAATAAGTGGATGGGTGTTTCGCCTATTCTTAATCTTTCATTGTTCCAGAAAAAAGCCGCATAAAATGCAATTAAATTATTTCTTGCAGAAAAATTAAAAGGGACCCTTTTGTGCGTCAACAAAAAGGCTGTAGCCTCCACATCCTGGAAACACAGACAGGTCCCAAACTGTTCTCAAAGTAAAAACAAGGACTGCTGTTGATTAGAAAATGTAGGTCAACCTCACTGCAGCAAGAATATTCGAGGGGATGAAGGATAGACAGACAGATTTGTTTGTGTATAGACTGACTGCTCAAGGATGGAATAAAAGCAAGAGGTACAGCTTTTACATTTGAAATAAGTCAGTCAAACCTACCCTTGATGTCTTCCACTGTTTCTTCTGGGATAGTCCCTGGTTGAGAGATTAAAAAGGGAATATAAGAAATGAACATTCATTTTCTTGAATTTACTTATACACCAATCAGCCAATTTTCCCATTTCTCTTCCCAGTTTGATTTATGATGTGGAATCAGCACTTGGAGAAGCTGACACTGCAGCAGAGCACAAGTGTGACTGCTGGGTCTGAAACGAATCCAGCTATGAAAAACTTCAGGAAAAGCCACCACTGCTGAGGCAGCGACTTTTTTGGTGTTTGGCAATACTATCATTACACAGTTTTGGGGCAATACAGCTTTTAAGCCAGTGGTAAAGAGTTAATTACAGAGATCTCAGTCACTTTTTGCTCACTGCAGAGATGTTTTATGGCCCATCTAGTCAGACACCCTGTTGTCTTTTTAAATTATTTATATATATAAAAATATTCATATATATGTGCATCTTTTCTCATTCTGCTGCAGCTGTAGATCTCACAACACAATATACTCAGTCTGGTTCCCTCCATCAAGACAAAGTGTGGAGAGAATCTCTAAAATAGACTGTGTGCATAATGCATAATTCACAAACTGAAAAAGCGATTCACTCAAATGTCACACAGAAACAAGTTCTTCCTATGAATAGTAAATGCTACATAATGGGTCACAGCCATTATATTCTTCTATTCTTGGCGCTGTAAAAACCAATCAGCAGTCCATAACAGTGTTATGCCTTCACAAGCGTCCCCATTTAAAAGACAAAGACAGACGGTGTGTGCTGACTTTCTGTATTTACCAATGACGGCTTGTATGCTCTGCCCTGTGGTTGTGTCTGTGTCCACGGTGCACTGTTCCACAAGAAGGCTGTCTAACTCCCTACAATAAACAAACACATGCATTTATGCAACGAAACAAGAGATTGAAAAGGTTCAATTCAACAGTCAAAGATTTTCAATCATGATGCAGGAAAGAGAGGCTCAGATGGATTATTTTCTCAGTCAAATGTGTACAAATCACTACACTGCTGCTGTTAGAACTGTTAGTACTTACTTATGGATGGCTTTTCCTCCCAGAGGCAAAGCCTCCCAGGCTGGCAAAATAGGAGTACACTCACAAACCTGATTTACCAGAGTTAAGATCAGCATCATAAATGTCCCAGACCTGAAGCTAACAGTACAATAAAGCCTGCCAAATAGTAAATATATGTAAAATACATCAATTAAAACATATAGCATGTATATAGTAGACCATATTGTTCACTGTTCTAGACATCACATTCATGATGGGAAAAGGATACGGGCAGCACCAGTGTCTCTGTGTATCCACAGTCCATCACGAGTGCAGAGTTGATGCCTAAAGTCATGATGGCCATGAGGTGACTGGGAGCAAATAGCACAGATGGCACCTAGAAAATGAAATCATTCATGAAGTAAAACTTTAGAACCTCCTGTACTAACTAAAATTTGCCTGTTAACGTAATTTTAAGTGGATTACACTGTGATCATCGAGTGTGGTTTTAGCTCAGCTGCAGGAGGAGAGAAGAGGCGCAGCAGTTCAGGGAACTAGGCCAGGTAGACTGACTGGGACACCTGCTGTCTGCTAATCAACTTTTGTGCACTCGCGTGCCAAGAACTTGATGACACACATCAAGACCTCAAAGCTTATGCTGCCACGACAGCTGTGCACCAAACTGAGAAAAGAAATGTTTCCTGACTAGTTGTTTAGAGTTGAGGGTGCTCTGTCATGATGGGTTTTGTGCTTTGTGCACACAGTTGCAAACAGATACTTTCTACTGACTGGTCTGATCCCAGCATGTGTTTGTGCTTCGGTACCTCAAACTGTTTAAAGAAAACCTTCGTGAGTGTCTCTCTGAAGTGGGATGGGCAGAGGATGGACTCGATGATGACCACTCTTCTGTCGCGAGGGTTCACCAGAAGGTGCCTGATGAGGCAAACGGGAAAACAAACAGAGTAGTGTGATGTAGCCACAAGAAAAAAAACCCTACAATAACCTA
>VVHJ01036355.1:0-14244 GCA_015107715.1 Tylochromis polylepis | reverse complement strand
TAACCTAGTAATTTATTGGAGGAGAATCTCACCTGAAGTACAGTATGTGGATAAACTCTTTGAGGATGACATAAAGCTCTTCTGTATTGATGTTGTACTGAACCACTTTGACTGCCTGAACAAGAGAAATCAAATACCACATCAACAAATATTTTTTGTTTATTCAATTTCCACAAATTATTCTACATAATTACAGTAAGCAGAACACGGCAGAGTCTCACCTGCTGCTGTCCCGGTTTGCGGATCTCGCTCGGAATTATGAACCTGGGCCCCGTTTCCCCTGCAAAGCCACATCTGTGAGAAAAGGAAGCTGTCAGCTGTGGTGATAGGAAATGCTGAAAATGTTAATATTTATATAATAATCATTACCAGTAACTGTATTAACTACTATAATTTTCCTGACTCAAACTTTATGAAAACCAAAAACCTATTTCTAAAAGGCACACTCATTTAATAAAACGGGCAAAAGCACCACAATTTAGTTGTAAATAAAACAACAGTGCATATTTGTGTTGGATGTTCTGTGGCAGTAACTGCAAACAAAGACAACAGTATTTGAAAAGATGATAACAGTCTTCTTGATCTTCACATGACTTCATATCTGTTTACCTTCCAGCAAAATATAACAAAAATGACACTGAAATGCTTTCAGTAAATAAAAGACCCATGTGCTCACAATAAATACCCGTTAATATACAACACATGTAAAGACTGGAGGTAAAGTTAAAGAGACAAAGTTTAGATTGTCCACTATCCCTCCTTTGCATATGTTTAAACAAAGGATGTTGATAATGGAGCTGCCAGGGAAAGATGTAGTGAAGGAGGACATGCAGAGAGTTGGTGGGACAGTGCCAGGCAGTCCTAGAAATGGGGTAGGAGAGACGGCAGATGATCTGCTGTGCCAAGCCATAAAGGGAGCAGCCGAAAGAAGAAACTGTAAGGTCTAATGAGAGAGCTTTAAGATTACCAGGTGCTTAAATATATAACCAAACAGCAACCACTGTGGGGACGAATTTAGATGACAAAACGGACAAATGGCTAGTGTCCGATATGCGATTAAATTAAAAAACAGATTTGTTGTCCTGTCCTGTCCTGTCCTGTCCAGTCCAGTCCAGCGCCCCGTCATCTAACACTACCATTTTAATAACAGCCCAATAATAACATTTTAATGGTAGCATTTGGCATTAGCTAACGCTAGCTGAACACTGACAGTTAATTAACCTAGCATTGGCTACGTGGCTAACGAGCTAACACCAAATCAATATTCACTACCAAAACTGTTTTTTGTTTTTTTTTGAGGGTCGAATTTAACCATGTGTTAGACTTTAAGTGTTCATTTCCCTGAAATACACCTATAGTTGAGAGGCGGACGGGTTATTTTAGAAAACAAAGATGAATGTTAGCATATCGCGCTAGCCGAGTGGCTCTATAAGCAGGGCGTGCTAACGATTGATACTCACTTTGTGTATGCTGCTCCTAAATCAATGACAATCGCAGTCTTCTCTCCTCCGCTTCCGAGCCCATCAAATAATGGCATTTTAATAGCTGCGTCGGTTTTGGACGAAAACTGTACGTATAATTAGCGCCGGCAGCCTCAAATTAGCATCCTACTACAGGTCTGTTGTCTTCCTATTGGACTGGGCGGGGCCTTCAGAAAGTAATGACTTCACTCGGGGAGGGTGCCTGATCAAAATGCGCTTAACTCGCAAAAATAATGTTTGTTTGGAGAAACCAGTGTCAAAACTGATTTACGTTCGCTTTTAAGAGAATTAAACACGAATTTTTTTTTAATTGTGGGAGACTCAAGTGTAGCGATAAAATAAAATAAAACAAAACAATTTGCTAAAAATTAATTTGAAATAAAAAAAAATATTAGCTCTCTGTTAGAGTTAATAAGCAGAAATTGGTTCGAGTTAGGATACGTTCAGATGGAGGTAACGAATTTTAACACTAGTAAACTTTGTATTCAACGATTCAGATGCAGCAATGATCAAATAAAAGTGTTTCTGTCTTATATACCAAGCGATCGCCACAGCAGATGCATCCAAAAACAAATGCAGGCTTATTTAATTTAGAATTAGAGTTGTGAACAGAACAGCCTCCAACTCTATACTTTTATTATCTGAGTTCAGTAGCTTTTCATGACTGACAGTTTAAAAAAAAAAATCATTATTTGCCACATAATTGGTACAGCATCTCAGTTCATTCATGTCTGAAATAAGCCGTTTTAGTTCTCTATATCGTCACCTTTAAGCCAAATTATTCCGATTGGCTGCTCTTTGCAAACACAAGCTTTGAGCAGCAGGTGAGATGTACTTCTGTACTCACAGCCAGAGGTATGTGACTGAAATGATCACTAGATCTGTGCCACACTGCAAATGTTCGTATAGATCCAATAGCAAGTACATACAGGCCGCGATTGCGGAACCTGAGACTTTTACACCATAAAGGCAGCTTGTAGGGAAGAGCAGTCTGTCATGATTTATGAGATGAGACATCATCAATTTGAAAATTCTGAACACATCTTAATGATCATTAAATTACTGTCATTTTTACTCTTCACAATAATTAGTTAAATCAACAAAACACACCGAAGTACCGATCGTATCAGGCTCGTATCGATCCAATACCATATCCAGTGTTGGTACAGATACTATAGATATTTGGATCGATCCGCCCACCTCAAATGATCACATTAAGGATGTCTTCTTCTGCTAAACGAAAACCTTTAGTGATCCCTTATATGTCAGGAATATCGGAACAGCTGAGACGCATTTTTTCTAAACACGCTGAGCCAAAAACTGGTCCACCCCAACGAGGCCGATAAGTACTGCTTTTAATCTAATGCAGCCCAGTACATCATGCTTCTGTGACAAAGTGAATTCATAAATCTTTTTATTAAGAACTTGAGAACTTCTCCACTCTCCTCTATTCACACAGAGGAGCAGCCGACCTCTAAGTGGGGGTTAAGGAGCTGTCTATTCAGCACCACCAGCAGCCTGACGTGACCCTTTGGGAACAACTGCACGAGTCTGCATTAGAGACGGAAAAAAAAGCGACAGAAGCAACTGAACATTTGAATCAGAGCTCTGGTTGTCAGTTCATGATAAATCTTGCAGATTTGGAGCATTTGGTGGCAGCACTTCAGAAGCAGGCGGAGGTACGTAGGCTGACTTTGAGTCAGTGACGCTGAGCTGCACAACAACAAGCCTCTCCAACATCTTGCCTTCCACAGCGCTGAATTTGTGTGCGTGTACGACTCGCGTTTTTCTTCGCGGACTGCGAGAGAAGCTCCGCGTCCTCCGAGCAAAAGAAGCCCGTCATGAACTCTGCAAGGTAAAGACCGCTCTATTTTTAGCTCTGCGCGACTTTAATTGTTGCCTCATGCAAAATCTCGCTCTCGACACCTGAATGTGATGGGTGATGCGACTTGGGGGAATGCATCGGTGCCCGTGAGCCTGTGCATCGCTCCTTTCTGTGCAGAGTCGAGAAGTATGATTCAACACCGCAGTGTTAATTTTGTTTACAGCCCAAATTCTCGGGTGATTGTGTTGTCATATGGAGGACTGCATGAGCATACTGGTTGAGTGTATCAACTGTATTGATCCCGTGGAAGGCAGGATAGTGGGTTATCCTGTAACATGCAGTTCTGTGCATCATCACTGCTGGGAGAGAATTTCACTCAGACGCTCGTCTGACTCGGGCAATAAGAAGGGTGTCAACCCTGCATGTACCAGCCATCTCTCTCATTTTGACAGCAGTGATTGATCATTAGTTGGTTTTTGTTATCACATCAAATGAAGCAGCAAACATGCCATAGTACATGATTTTCTTTAGATCCAGTGTGAGCACACACACATTCCTTCTGAGGAACGCTGTTTTCAGCTGGATGCAGTTGAGTGGAAATGTACAAATTTTTCATGGAGCCATCTGAAGAGGATCCTAGAGGATAGAAAACCTGGTGCTATTTATAGGTGAAGTGTGGAGGGGTGCTGAGGATTGCTGTGTCAGATTCCCTCTCTTTCTCTCTCTGTTTCTCTCTCCCACTGAGCAGCTCCTTCTGTTTATACAAAAACGAACAAAAGAGTCAGAGATGAAAGGGAATTTCATCTGCATTAAGAAAGGGAAAAAAAATGCAAGCGCAACATCAAAGCAAAGGCTGGCAGAAATGCTCAGTTAATCCTCTTCTCTGTGGTTATTGATGGCGATCTCAAATTAAACACAGTTTGCATTCTGACCCTTTAATCTATAGTTGAAAAACTTTCTAACTTGGCCCTGCTGGGTGTCCATCTTCATTCTCAAGCACCGCCACCCTTGCTTTGTCCATGTCTGTATATGTCAGCTGGGAGACAAGGTGTAGAAGTTGTAGGTAGGGATTGGTTACACCACTGTTAAGCCTGTTAGCATGTGTCATTTCTGTTCACGGTCAGCAGGCACTGAGAAGAGCCAGAGATGCTGATGCTTGGGATGCTCCATCACCTCCTACTGACTGGGACGTGTCTCTGTGTCTACGGAGCCCCGTTCAATCTCCCACACTTCAGCCCTACGCAGGCCAGCTCCTGTGAAGGACTGTGTGCCAGCTCGGTAACAACCACCAGGTCAACACATGCTACAGATTTAAAATCTACACCATCAGATTCCAGACATGAGAGTGACCTGACAGTGAATGTAGGTGCAGGAGGAGGGACTGGCCCACATGAACGACCCAGGGGGACTGATGCAGTGACGCAGACAAGAAATGGGGACAGGCTTGATGGAAGATCTAGGCTGAGCGAGGCTGGTGGAAAGGCATGGAGCCAAAGCGGCGAGGTAGAGAAGATCGGGAGCACATCTGAGATGAGAGACTCCGAAAAGCAGTCAGAGTCTGTGGATCTTGAGAGCAAAAAGGAGGATGCACCAGTTCACGGTGAGCATTTAATTCCAACAGGTGGGACAGAGCAGTCGGACATGGACACCAGTACCCGAAAAAGGACTCCAGGTAGATTACTGACCTCCACTTCAGCACCATCACACCTGCAGACTTCGTACAGCCAAAAGAGTAACCCCGCTGGAGCAGATGGGACAAAAAGCTTTGATTCTCGCTGGGATAAAGACACAGAAAGAAGTTTGCCAGAACCTCCAAACCCCTCTGTTTCCCTCTGGACTCAGACCTCCCACAGTCCCACCCCTCATGTTTTTACCCATCAGACCTCCTCACCTTTGGCAATTTGGGGCCATGACAGCACAACTATGTCCTCACTACCAGACCCCTTTTTACCTGAAATTGGACCGAGCCTAATACCCAGAGAGGATGGCCCAGAAAGTCTGTGGACTGAAGCAGCAAGACCCGGCGGAGGTAAGGCAGGACAGTTATGCAATTAATGTTAGCGTAAAATAGGCATGCACAGTTTAATTTTATTGAGGTGGCACTACCTCTAATCCCTGATTGTTCATCAATTGCACATGTGCACACTAAAAAGTCACAGTATGCCATCAAAGTGCGCGAGGTATTGCTCCGTAGTCATCGTCACCCCAGTAAGAATTCTTTCCAACAATATTCTAGCTTGCTAGATTTAGTGGGGTTTCACAGGGCTTCATTAAAAAGTGTGGCAGAAATTGGAATGACATATCCAGCAGCGGATTTTGCCTTTGATGATTGGCAAAGAAGGCGCCTCCTTTTGCAGACTCCACTTTGAACCCCAGCTGGGACCCGTGGCAGTCTAATTACTTTCTATTCTTGACTCGAGTCTGAAAAAAGAGAACACACACACATACACACACATTCCTGGAAAAGGCTGGTGGCAAGGTACGTTATACAACTCCGCAGAGGATTCAGCCCCCTCCTCTGTCTATATGTATATATAGACAGAGACATTAGGGGCTGTATATGTTTAGTCCCTAATGTCCTCTCACTCTTTCTCACCCTTCATACTCTCCATTCAGGCTATTGTGAAAGGGCCAGGTGGGTTATTATTCAGTGAGTCAGGACAGGGAATTGGATTAAAGACGTCTGTCTGAGCCAGTGTGCGTCCATGTGAGGACTGTCTGTTTGATGAGACTTTCTCCCAATGGCAAAGGAAACTCAACTCCCAAAACAGTCTTATGTAAAAGGATTGCAGCATTCAAAAGCATTTTTCCACCTCCTTTAGTAATGCTTTGGACTAAAGGTAGTAACAGTTTCTCTTGTGACAGCCCCCCTTCCTGCGTGCTAGCCTCTTATCTCAAAAGAACATTTTTTTTCCAAACCATCTTCTTTTCATTGTGTCTTCGCTGCACTGTTCTGAAGCAGTTTATAATGAGAAAGATGCGTGAGCAAAGGAGAAGCTGTTTCAAAGGGCCGCTTTCTGTCATAAATACTACATAAGCTACAGTATGTGCTGAATACAGCTGCTGCTTCTCTGTAGAAAACATACATTTTTAATTTTAGCAGTCAGCTGAATTGTGTAGAGAGACAGCGAGACGCTTGTCTTGTCATCATTTGTCTTTGTTCAGTCACTAAATGAAAGCCAGCTGATCGGAAATGTTCCAATTAGATTGTCATGCTACATACAGTGACTTTCCATGTGACTCTGAGCTTGTCTTGGCACCACCTGCAGCGGAAACTGCACTCCCAATGCCTCAGGATGAATCCACAGAGGCCACAATGTCATCAGAGGCTCTCCCTCTCATCTTTGAGCCTTTTGAAGACATCACATCTGAGAGCGCGACGGCAGCAGCAGTAGCGGTCACCCATGTGTCAGGCAGCAGCCGGCCCAGAGGGCTTCCTCGGTCAGAGGCGGGTCTGGACCAGCTGGTCACCGTAGAGAGTGACAGAGACGGTCCCTCACATGCCTCACCCGTCCTTATTCCAGACTGGACGTCACCTTGGCAGACATCCGGCAGCGAGCTCCTAGAGCCATTCAGTTCCTCGGGTCCATCTGCTTCTCAGCAGCAAGTCAGAACTGAGCCGGACAACCATTCGGAGAAAGGTGAGAGAAATGATGTGGCACGACCCGAATGTGGATATTAGATCATGTGGAGTCATGATATAATACCATACATATGGTCTGTGTGTAATGAAATGTGCCACATAAATAAAATCACCATTGCCATGCAGGTTTTTTTTCCAAGATTTAGTCAATTGCCTACAAATTAAAAGTATTTCACGGTGATGCCAAAGTAGAACCATAATGGGGATCATAAATTTTAACCATTCAACAACAGTGAACATTTTCCCTGTGTGAAGACGCCCCGGTGGGTGGAGGTGACGTGTTTCTGGCCTTTATTGGTAGGTTCCATGTTTACGTTTACCTTTTCACAACATCCAAGTTTACTTCTTGCCAGACTCCATCTGACACTGACAAAGTGGTTGAATCTTTCATCACTACCACTTCACTGTGACATGAATTGACCCAACAGCTGCAGAGACAGCAGTATTGTATACTGTGCATGGCTTTTGAAGTTGCACACTTGCAGACATGTACAGCTGTGCTCACACTGCTCCTGCTGTCCCCTTATTCTGTTTTTCATTTAGCAAACGTAGTCTCTGTGAGGACACCAAACCTGGAAGACAACTTGTCCTCGGCCGGCCCCTCCCTCTCATCTTTCCAGCAAGCAATGACAATGGTAACCATGACAACCCATCAGCCAGCACAAAAATCCACATCAGAAGAGATGGACTCTGAGGGTAGGACAATTTTTTAAATGCCACATAGAAGCCACTCCATTTGTGAAAATGTTCATGTTCAGTCCTAACACGTGTCCCTCTGCACATCCTCCTCCTCCTAGATGATTTTTCTTTATTCTCCACAGAGGACCTGGAAGATGACTTTGAGAACTCTGAGGAATCGGTGGAAGAAGACAGTGAAGAAGACCAAACGGAAATGTCTAAAACATCCTCGACGCAGCCTCCATACAGTCTCATCCCTCCACCTCCCGTCTGGGTTCAACGCAACCAGGGGCTGAGTACGAGAACACGATTTCTAACCCATATTTTCAATCAGCAGTGGGACATAACTTTTAGTATTAGCACTTCTACAAATACGTGTTGCTCTCTTACAAAAGATCTAGTTAAAACAAATTGAAATGTTCAAATTATCAGTGTTCAGATGTGTTGCTCTGATAAACAAATGTCTCTTTTCTCCCAGTGCGTAGCTGGGTGGAGCTAATCAGAGAAAAGGTAAGCCTACCCTCTGCTGTCCGTAAAAAAGGTCAATCAAAAAAGATGTTGTTTTTTTTTTAACCGAGACATGACACAATTGATGACTCATAGATATATCTTTTTCTCTTGTGCCACCAGGCTTTTCTTTAAAGATGCATACTGTAAATATTTATATTACATGTTCATAGTTTTCAGTGGGTTGCACAGATGAAATAGTTTGATGATGATCAAAATACAGATTCATGCCAGTTGTACCTAATAAAGGACGCTTAGGTAATTTTCCATAATCAACTACAGTATGTTAGATCATTTGTATTGAGTGGATAAGCTGGAGGTGGCGACTGGGGAGAGGGAGGTCTGGGCTTCTCTGTTTAGACTGCTGCCCCCATGACCCAGCCCCAGATAAGTGGAAGATGATGGATGGATGGGTTAGGGTTTCACCTCTATGCCATCACCCTCTACAGGCGGGTTACGTGTCCGGGATGTTGGCCCCTGTGGGTATCGGTATCACAGGGGCCCTGCTAATTGTTGGCGCTCTCTATAGCATCAGGATGATTCACCGCAAGAGGAGGAACAGTTTTAAACACCAGAGGAGGAAGGTCAGACAGCAGGAGGTCAATAACTTACTTTCTTGTTTTCACTTGTTATTGTTGACCGGTCACATGGAGCAGGTCTCTGTGGATCTTAAATGCACAGGCTCAACCTTAAAATTATTTTTCCTTTACAGCAACCCCGGGAACCCGGCACCAGCCGTCAGGACCAAGCCATGCTGCTGGCTGACAGCTCTGAGGACGAATTCTGATGAGAACCTTTTGGGCCTCTTTTGTGGTGACCAGCCGCCATTGCTCCTAAACTGGATGTTTGGCAAACACCCCCATCGCTACTGCATCTCCAATTACCCTGGGGCTGTTTGGGTATGACTCCTCTGATCCACTGAAAGGGACTGAGCATAGGGCAGTATTTGCATAGGTGGCACACAGGTCAACCATGCACCCACCTCCCTTTCTGAAATTATCTGAGCACTTGTCTAAATGTTGTCAGATGCTGCTGAGTCTAAGGGTGTGGTAGGATTGGTGTAGTTCACTTTTTTTGACAACAAAAATAACTAAATAAATAATAATAATAATAATGCATTGAGAGAGCGGTATTGGTAGGATGGAAGTGTTGCTGGCAAATTGAAAGGGGGGACGTGAAAACCAGCACGTTTTCTGTCAAGTTATACATTGAATGAAAAGTGACATGACACAACCAATGTAAATAAATGGTACATGTAGCTGACTGGGGGTCAGTTGTGTTAGTGTAAATAAAGTCTTATGTATTCTTACACTTCAATAATTTTGGGAAATATGCTAATTTACAGGGAGCTGGATTAGATCACTGATAGCATATCTGTCTGTAAACTGAAACTAACAGCTAGCCTAGCTTGGTCCAATGAAACATATCTGCTAACATTTCCAAAACTCACTATGAAATCAACCTTTAAAAAAAAAAAGAAGAAATTTA
This sequence comes from Tylochromis polylepis, assembly GCA_015107715.1. Taxonomy (NCBI): domain Eukaryota; kingdom Metazoa; phylum Chordata; class Actinopteri; order Cichliformes; family Cichlidae; genus Tylochromis; species Tylochromis polylepis. The sequence continues at coordinate 4,622 of VVHJ01036355.1, read as the reverse complement.
AAATATTAGTGATCTCTTGAGCTTTTTTCCAACCACTGGACAGAGTTAGGCAAGCTTCAGGCAAAACTAAGCTAAAAGCTACTGAGCTAAAAAAAAAGCTACAGTACTGTGCATAAGTCTTGATAAACCCTGCATTTCTTACTATTTTGCAATGAAATTCGGAAACGGGTAGTTTATTAAAAATTGCAAACATAGCCTGAACTCTCTTAGGCAGCTTTCCTGTTGTTTCTTTAAGTCTTCAGGAACAGTTCTCCAGGCTTCTTGAAGGACATTCAAAGCTCTTCTTTGGATGTTGGCTGCCTTTTGTTCTGTTCTCTGTCAAAGATGATCCCACACTACTTCAATATTGTTGAGGTCCGGGCTCTAAGGAGCCCAATCCACAACTGATAGTATTACACTGTCAGGTATGCTTTCACTGCATTGCTAAAAAAAAAAAAAATTAAGCTGTTGCTCTGACAGTCCTTCGGCATTCCATCAATTTTGACAAGAAAAAAAACTATTGGCTGAAATGCTGCCCCAAACCATAACAGAGCCTCCACCATGGTTTACTGATGGTTGTAGACACTCATTGTTTTATCTCCCTTCTGACCTCCGTTGTACTTATTGATGATTAACCAAAATCTTCAAATTTTGATTCATCACTCCATAAGGCCTCTTGCCAATGATTTTCAGTCCAGTTCTTGCATACCTCGGGCTTTTCTTCTTCTTTCCCTTCCTTAAGAATAGCTTCTTGATAGCTACAGAGAGCACTGAGATTATTTTGGATGAGGCTTCAGTGAACAGTAGATTGATCAACTGAAGGGCCAGGTCTTTGCTGGATTTTTCCTATTTCCTAAGGGCGGGAGTTTCAGATACTGTTCATCTGCTGTAATTAGTTTTAGGTCTGCCACTTCTTTTGTTCCGCACTTCTCCAGCGTCCTCAAATATTTTAAGGCCACGCTGCACACCCTGCCAAGACATGCCAGTCTTTTGGCAAATAGTACTTTAAGGATCACCTTGTTGGTGCAAAAATACTGTTTCATATCTGCCAAACTGTTATCTTTGGGATTTTTCAAAGAAACGGAAACAAATCATGTGTTTTAGTGACAGGCTGTTATTAACAAAGTGCCTAAAGGTACAATTTAAATTGGTTCTTTACCAAATTGTCTATTACACTGGTTCATCTCTTGAGTTAGGTGCCTTTTTTATTCTTGAATGATTCATAGGTCAGCATTAAGTGATTCAACAAACAAAATGAACATACCTCTAAAAATGGTCAGGTCCAAGGACTGGACTGAAATTAAGTGAAAATGCAGCCAATGCCATGCCAAAGAAAAGCCTGGAGAACTTTTGAAGTTGGCTGAACCTGGCTGCTTGAAAATGAACACAAAGAAATGAAGTGCAGCTCAAAAGCTTTGCAAAGTATTATCTATATTACCTTCACACACACTTGACAGAGATCAGAGTGGTATTAAACTCTTCTTCCAACTCTTCTTAAGGAAGTGAATAAGCATTTTCTCCCAAAATGTCAAACTATTCCTGATAGAACCTGTCACATACGCTTGGTTTAAAGTGTGAAATCTGTGCAAATGCAAACGTTTTATTGAAAGCCATCTGTTTGTATTAGTTACTGTGAGAAACACATGCAAAATACCACCATCCTATAAAAGTATGTAGCATAATGCGATATGAACTCACTGCCACTTACAACTCCATTTTTGTCCCCAAGTGCATGACTGCGCCTCAGTTGATTCATACGCCGATTTGCTGTAGATTTCCCGTAAATTAAGTGTTTCTATCGGCTGGAAGAGCAAAAACACAAGACAAGGAAGCAGATTCACATTTGTGTGTGTGCTGATTTGCTGCTGACAACGTGAAGGGTTTTGTTGGACGCTCTCGAACCAGAATGTCACTTTGCTCGGATAAAATGAGCAGAAGTCAGGTTAAATCTCGTTTTTGAAAGATAAGTTCAAGAAACTTCTCTGCTGCAGTTCAGACAGAAAAGAGGCACAAAGTAGTTCTAGGTATTCGATGCACATTTGTTATACCAATGTTAATAAAGTGTCTTCTGTTTAGGAAAAAAAAAACATTTTCTGTAACTTCATGAACCATCTGACATGCTTAATGAACAAATGCCTGTTTATACGATATAATACTGTTTTAGGTTATGTGTGATGTAAAATGGTACTTTTTTTCCCCCCTCTTGATGTGGATATGATCAAATAAACAGCTCTTTTTGATGTCTGATTGTGATTTCTTTTTTTGACACACAAATACAGCCGCTTCAGACAGCAGACAAGACAACCCAGTTTTACAGCATTTTTAAAAAAAAAAAGAAAAAATAAAGAAAAAAAATCTAATAATTTATTTCTGTGTTCTTTTTCCACATTAAATAAAAGCTATTGGACATTTCCAGATCAAAAATAAATCAAGAGAGGGGACGGGAAGAGGAACAGAGAAAAAACAGACATGCAGAGGAAAGAAAAAAAACAAAAACTTTTGCTCTCCTCTTTTCACACTCCGTGGATGGTAGTGGAAAGGTAGTGGCCCCTGTGGACCAGCTGCTTGCTTGTGTGGTTTTGTGTCACACTTCGACTGCCAAAACAAATGCTAATAATAATTCTCTGATCAATGAACTTATGTCAAGTGAGAAATTAAGGGTTATAAATTTAGGATTTCAGTCACCCGAGGTCATGACAGTACAGTGGATGATCAGGATGAGGGTAGGGGAAAAAACCCAACAAACTCATGTCATTTCAGGGCAAAACTGAGTCTCTGTGAGAGAAAACTGGGTAATGTATGCAAAGCCACAAGGCACGGCTCCAAACTGATTATTGATGACGAAGCCCTTCGGTCTGTGAGCGTGAGCTGAACACAGCCACTGTGGCAGGCTGTAATGCCCACATACACACACACACACCCTAATGGAGCCGCGAGGGTTTGGTATGATTGAGACAAAAAGACCCAGTTCCTTCAAAACTGAAAACACCTCTGTTTGAAAGAGGGAGATGGGTGGAATAAACCACAAGTACTTTGAAAAAGGGCAATGAAAAATAAAATAAAATCTAAACAGTGTCTGATGAGCAGCAAAGGTAATAGTTGGTGTTCGGGGATCTATAGATTGTTTTTGTACTTTCACATCATCTCTGGATGGGGTTAAAGTAGCACAGAAATTAAAAATAAAAATCTAATCTGATAAATCAACACAAATCGCCCCAAACCCAACAGATGATTCACAAAAAACAAAAAAACTAAAAACAAAACATGCTTTCAATATATTCAATGAATAGAACAACACTCGTATACAAATCTGAAAAAACAAAAAACAAAACTTGTCCATTGTTCCAAATGCATACAGACACAAACTTACATAGACAGACCATTATGTGGGTGGCGACTCTGTAAACATCTACTCTCCCTTCCAGTCCTCGGCTCCTGGGGTGTACCAGCTCAGCTCAGTGTTTGAAAAGGGGAAATAAACCCTAAACATGAACAGAGCCCTAAAGTGTTGGCTAGCGTATCCATCCCTAATCCATTAGAACTCCCTGTGAATGTTTGCTGAAATCATGTGTCTGTTCTGGTGTAGCAGATTGGGTTTTTTTTGGTTTTTTTAAATAGTGCCACATGGCAGTGTGCTGTGGTGCTTTCTACTTTCAATATTGTAGACAAAAAGCACACAGATGCCCAATTGCATAATTTGTTCTTGTATTTACAACCTGTGGGGGAAGAAAAAAAAAAGAAGAAAAAAAAAGGGTTTATTTGCCCATCAACAACCACTGCGGTCTCTCTTTCTGCCTTCGCTACAACACCAAGCACTAATCTGACTCCTCAAAAATAGGGGTGCACTTTTTTTCTTCTTTTTTTTCCTTCCTGTATCTAACGAGGAGTTCTTGTTGTCCTTATAAGGCCAGAACAAAATGGCAGCACCATTTAGAGGCTCTGATTTTCCTGTACGGGGCAGGGTGGGGTGGGGGGGCTCTGAAAGTAGAGAGGTAAAGGTCTAACAGAACATGATCCACACCATTGTCAAAAATAGCAGGAGACACACATTCATACTCACGCATACACACTGCAGCAAATTTCCAAAGAAGTGCATCTGACGTTTGTTCACTGCTGTTCAAGCGAGCTTTCTTTGCCGCTTTAGTGTGTCGTCGGACCGTCCGGGTGCATCTGTTCGCAGGAAAGGAGATCTTCAAATGTTATAGCGAGGTTGGCGGTGCGTCGAGTTAACGTGCCCGGGAAGTGCATTGTGGACTCGGCCGCTTGAGAGCGGCATGAGGTTATACAGGTGTCGAGTAGACAAATGGAAACAAAGTGAAAGCGAACAAAAGAATAAAATATGATCAGCTAAGAATACTTGTCAATTTTTCTCTCTCTTTTTTTCCCTTTCTTTTTTAAAAAAAAATTGCATGCACACGGCACACTCATACAGGAATCCAGCATAAGTAACACTTTGTCTCAGATCTCGCGCTGAGGTGGACCGGAAGCGGCTGCAGAGCTTTGCCCACTTAGCAGGCGGATCGCGGCCGTCGGCGCTGATGGGTTTGAGTGGCAATCGCAACGAGGAGGCTCAAGCTAATATTACAGATCAGTAGACAGAGGAGACGTCTGACCGCACCATCATCAGCGAGGAGTCTCTTTTA
>VVHJ01036354.1:19102-33448 GCA_015107715.1 Tylochromis polylepis | reverse complement strand
TCCCCCCCCCCCCCCCCCCTTCACTTTTTTTTTTTTTTTTTTTACCTTCCACACACGCACACAGTTACATGCGTAGAGCAACCTAGAGTTCAGGATCTCACTTCCAAGGCAACACTTCAACTTTTAGGCTGAATTATGACAAATGAGAGCAGCCATTTTGTTAGCTCACGTGGTCATCAGACAAAAAGAGCTCTCCCAGGACACTCAAACTACTTTCATTTCTCACGCAACATTTTTATCGCTGAATGTAACAACTAACAAAACAACTAATGAGATTAACCAATAATAATATTATAGACTGGACTGATAGAAAGAGCAGAGTATTTCATAAACACAATAGTCACCATGCTGCAAGGAGTACATATACGCACACTTTGCTTTGCATACATTTTTGCAGTGACTTGAAGATATATAACAAGATTTCAGACATACCAAACAAGGTGGAGAAACAGCTCATTTCCATTTAAAATAATCGGAAAGCCTCTTTTGTCAGCAGATATGATATGGTGTACAGAATGACGAAACGGGAAGGGGGTTTGAGCATGTGCAAATGTACATATGAAAAAAAAGGGGGAAAAAAATCTTATCTTTTTTTTTTTTTAAATGGCCTCTAATTCTTGTTACGCCTTAAGGAAACTGTAAATGATACCTGTGTGTGTTTTTAATGTAAATTATTATGCTTTTATTATAAACGCATATAAATCAAAATACACTTTAATTCTGGCACTGGGCTCATGTCTCATTTTGACTTTTTTCGTTTCACTGACAGTAGCCTGAAAGCCAGAGCACAATAAATAAATGAATTAAAAATAAATAAATAAATGCTCTTAGGATTAACAAAGTGTAAAGAATAAAAGTATCCCAATTAGTTAAATATTATATATAGTTTATAGACAGAAAGATTTTAAGGTTTTAGGAAGAAAATCAAGCTCACTTCTTATGAAAAAACCCCCAAACAAACAAAAAACTAAGTGGCCCAGCTGACCACCATAAACGCAATAAAAACATTTTTTTTAAAGGATACGAGAGGACCAGAAAGAAAGCCCCACCTTACCTGATGAGTGACTTTCTTTTCTTTGGAGTTTGAAGCCGAAAAAATTATATGAAATATCCCTTGAAGACCCTAACAAGAGAATAGATGGATGGGTGGATCCCGTGAAGACTTCCGAGTATGTGCAACAAGTTGATGAGGGTGATGAAGAACTAGAACTTGTAAAGCTCCGTAAGAATCAGACCCACCGCGTGAATAACCACAGCCCTCGCTGTCTGAAAGGCAGAGCCGCAGACAGCGCAAGAGGGCGTCTCCAGCCTGCAGCTCCATGACTCACACATCTAAATCTGCACCACCCGGACCCGATCCAAGAAAACAACGTCATTACAGTTGGTTTATATTCAAGTCCTGTGTCCATGTCTTTAGTCTTTGTCATGTCCCGTTTTCGTAATGTTAGTCTTGTGTCTTCTGCTTGTTGTTTAGTTTCACTTCCTTTTGAGTTATTATGTTAAGTATCATCAGCTTTGTACCCACTGCTACCTTTCCCCTCATTATCTTCAAAGCCTAAATTGTCTGACAAAGAATTAGGGGAGCCTTGTTCTTTGTAATATCGCCACTATGCTGTGTTCCCCTCTTTTCCATGTTCCCTCGTGCTGGGGGACTATTGTCAAAAGAGAATCCTCACTGGAGCCTGTCCCATGAGGATTTTGTACTGAGAAGGCTCTAACATTCGGCTCACATTAAACTTTATTATGTGGTACAACTTAGTCCCCCGATAGCACACAAATCAGGGCCTTATTGGCCTACTTACTCTAGCTTGAGGTGGCAGATATCATGTGGTCCAGATGTGCACCAGTCATCTGAAGCAGGGCTGGGAAAGATAAACACCTAGAAAGCACCTGGTCCATCTAAGGTGGAGCTGTGGATGAGTGAAAGTGGCTGGAGGCACCACCAAATATCCCATCTCTATTCTCATTCATGAATAAATTGAATAAATAAAGGAAGCTCATAAACAATTAAAAAAGTACGACATAATCAGTGGGTCACATCAGGGGGAGAGCAATCAAAATTTGTATTCAGTTCCTCAAATATTTGGTCAAAAGTGGGAAACAGACATCTCATTTTGGTTCCACGGAGACTTTTTTTTACTGTTTAAAAAGAGTTTGGTGGTTTTTCTGAGTAAAGGCCTCTACACACCGGACACGTAAAATCCGTGCGAATATTTTGCGCATTAAAAATATTTTTCGGACTCACCTATTCTTAATGCAGCCGTTCACACCAAACGCATAATTACATAGGAGGAGTTTGCAGCATTTATTTTTTCAGATTAAGCTTGATTTTTACAGTGTTTCGTATTCATATGAACACATCTGACCAATCACATCATTGTCTGGTGGTGACGCAGTCAAAGTGTTCAACATGGTGTTACATTTGATCCGGTCTTTAAGTGATGATGTATGAACCCCGCTTCCGGGCCCAAACTACTCTGTGTTTATTAAGGCTGTTGTGTTTTTAACATGTTTTAATGCTTTGTATCTTGTTCTATTTAATCTGAACAAGCCCCTAAAAACAGTAAATGATCGCTGTCGGTCTCTCTCAGTTTTTATTACCACTATTCATGTTAAAGCTCAGTTTTTAAAACCTTACAATGTAACTACAGCCCAGGCAATGCAGCAGTAAATTAATGACTAACCTCGTATTGTGGATGGATTATCTCAGTTGTTCTCCTGACTGAAGTTTGGTCTGTTTACAGGATCCTGCCATGCGACTGCATTTGTCCCTAACCATCGGGAACCCTCGCGCTAACTTTTTTCCAGCATTCATCCTCCAGCTTCACTGTGTTTATATTATGCTAACATAGCTGTGTTGCTAGCGATCACATAGCACATCATTGTATACCAGCTAGCCAAACTTCAGTAACACTACAAAACGTCACTGCTGTTTAGTTTCCTGTCTTCATTTATGTCGGAAGTGATAGCGGAGCTGTACGTCTTAATTATTTTCAGAAATCCCTCAGTCAGAACATGGTATATTATATTTAGATGGAAACTAGCGAGCTAACTACCTACTAACTTCTAACTCCATTAAATTTAATAAATTCTGTTTTCATGGATGCCTGGATGTAAAACTTAAGATCAGCTACACTGATCGTTTTATTACAGATGAAAGAATTTAGACAGTTTTTCAACTCTCAGTGATGCCGCAGTGTTCGTTTGACTTTGGGACCTGCAGCGGAGCTTGGGCCCAGACACGGCTAATGACGTCAGACTTAAAGCCCGGATTGTTGTTGTGTCAGAGAACGGCTCACAATCGGCTCTCTGAAATTATTTCTCTGCCTCCTCAAGTATGGTCTCATCTTTGCTAACAAGAGTTTAACCTGCCCCACTGACATCCAGAAATATGCGCGAAAGCGATCGTGATACAGGTTCAGCTGGATCTCACATGAAGTTTTGCATGCTGCTCCCTTCTCTTGAGAATGGGAGGAACTTAGAATTTCTGTTTCTTCCTTTTTTGGTTTAGTAAAATTAGGACTATCTCATTATTGCTTGGTGTCAGCTTAGTTTTTTTGACAGCATGTTATTTAAGGATGAATGTTCTGCAAACACGTTCAGTATATATTAGGTTACATAGCAAGTTCGGATCTGCAAAATTCGGAATTACGTGTCGTTTTTACGGAACACTTTCGGTGTGTAAAGGCCTTAGCAGGACAAAAACAGCTGCTTAGTAAATTCAGAAATTAGCTGCATTATGCCTACATTATTAGAAAACAGCTTTAACTGAGCAGTCTGACTAGTTCTTAATTACTTCTGAGATATCATTGCCATTTTATAACCACAATGGCAATTCAGTTACATTTTCTGATTAAATATTTACACGAGTCACTTAATATTATCCTGGAAATCACTGCCTGGACAAATGGAAAATTAGGACCAACATTAACAGGGGAAGGATGTCTAGTTTTGGTTGTAGTTTTCCTTTTTGATGACTATGCCTGAGGAAACAATGAGGAAAAAACTGAACTGCTTTCACTTCAACAAACTGTCTGCTTTATGTCTCTTTGTCTCTACAAGACAAATCTGCAGACAGACAGTCAGCAAGAATGCATCTGTGGCGGAAACGAAAACAAAAAAGGATCCATGGACCACAAACCTACTGTGCTTATGCACCACCAATATTTTTGGTAACTAACAACTGCAGCCAGCAGACAGTTGCAAAAAGGACAATAAATGTGACGACAATGATTAGTTCTTGTAATACAGACTTGAGAAATAAAGTTTACATTTTGGCATCATCATGAAGGAACACTGCTGACTTGCTTTGCTTTGCTGCCATGGTTTCTGGCTGCAAAATAAAGACAACTTAAGTACAAGTGCATTATGGGTAAAATTTAAAGGCTCCTATCCCCCTAAATAGTAAGATGGCTGCTCAAAAACAATCACTTTAACAAAAGGACCTTGCTGAGATTCATCGCATACATTCATACATTATCATGCTTCCAAGACCCAAATATTATCTAAAATAGAGTATTAGATAACATACTATATATTAATATTAGTAATTTATTATTTCCATAACAGTAGTATATTATTTCACTTTAATTTTTATCATGATTAATTATGATGATGGTGCAGGATGAAGATGTTCATATCTGACTGAAACACAAACAACAAACCAAAAAACATCCTGTGGTGCTCACACTGATGCATGCTTGTAAGCCAATCAAATGCCAGCAGCTAAATGCATTTAGTCATATAGACATGATCAAAACAACCTGCTGAAGTTCAAACTGAGCATTAGAATGGGGAGAAATGGTGATTTATGTTAATTTTATGAACATGGCATGGTTGTTGCCAGGCAGAAACTGACAATCTACTGTCATTTTCCCACACAAACATCTCTTGGGTTTTAAGAGAGCAAATATTCAATGAGTGGTAACAGTAACTCAAGAGCATCTCTAAATGCACATGCTGAATCTAGATGCAGATGGGATACAGCAGCAGAAGATTAAGCCAGGTATCACTCCTGTCAGCTAAGAATGGGAAACTGAGAGTACAGTTCACACAGGTTCACTAAAACTGAACAGCAGACAACTGGAAAAACATTATCTGGTCTGATGAGTTTCAATTTCTGCTGCAACATTCACATGGTTGAGTCAGAATTTGATGTAGACAATATAAAAACATGGACCCATCCTGCCTTTATCAACGGTTCCTGCAAGTGGTGGTCAAGTAATGGGGTGGGTAATATTTTCTTGGCATACCTTCAGTCCATTAGCACCAAATGAGCACTGTTTACTCACTCCAGCTACCCTGAGTATTGTTGCTGATCATGTCCATCCCTTTCCATGGCTGCCTCAAACAAGATAACACCGCGAGTTCACTCTGCTCAAAAGGCTACTGCAGTCATCAAATTTCAGTCCAGTACAGCACTATTGCGAACAAAAGATTCACATCATGGGTGCAGTGAACAAATCTGGTGCAAGTGTGTGATGCTATCATGTATGATATCATATGAACTGAAATCTTTGAGGAATATTTCCAGCATCTTGTTTAATATATGGCATGAAGAATTAAGGTCTTAATGAAAAATGAGGCTCATCCTGGTCCTAGCAAGGTGTACCTAATAAAGTGGGCAGTGAGTGGACAGTGATTGAAGATACAATAAATTCAGCAAGAACAATGGAACCCAAAGATACTTCCACAGAAAGAAGAGTGAATTAAACTGCCTGTATCTGATCAACAAGCAGATTGCTGAACACAGAGCAAGCAAACAGACTGAGAAGAAGGCAAAGAATGATCAAAGTGAAGATCAAGGGAGCCAAACATAACAGAGAGACAACCAACTTCAAAATCAATGGAAAAAAAAAAGAGCAAATAGAGCAACAGGAAGTTGTGTGAATTTTTTTGATGCAACAGGTTTTTGTTTGTTTGTTTTGTCTAACCAGGAGACATCCATTTGAAAGTCTTACCTTATGGCCCCTGCTGGATTTCACACATGCTATTTCTATGTTAGGCAGGCAGTGGAGAAAATTTCAGGTATTCTTGTTGGATCTGTAAACATGCAAGAGTCATGTTCCTCCTTTTCTATCACATTACACTGATTACATATCTGTATCGAATGGCAGGTGGTTCTCAATATCAAGGAAGTCAGCTGAGCGTCTTTGTCTGACAGAGTGGAAGCTGCACAGGTGAGCACAGAATATCAGCTGACTCTTCTAATTTATTTTCTAGCCCTCGATGTCGGAAAGGCTCAGATTATTGAGTCTCCCTCTCCTCAGAGTACACTTTGTTTAATATTCTGCTTTAATATTGTGACATGTTGCCCAACTCTCACTTCCTCTTCAATGGCAACCAAAGCACGTAGGCTGTATGTAGCCACAGGGCACTGATAATGTCAATGTTAGCTGCTCTCCATAGAAGAGCTTTATCTCGGTATTATGAGGACTTTATTACTAATCATTCTGGGGGGAAAGGCCTGATTAAGACTGTTGAGTCAAAAGAGGAAGGCATCTTGTTAGTCCCTATTGCACATGATTTTTTTAACCTCATTTTTAGCGTTCGTGTTCACTAACACGTGTTTTGCTCGCTGCTCTTTGACAAAATGCTCACCAAAATGTTGATCCTATTTGTACTTTTTTTCAGTTTCATGATTGGTAAGCTATCTCCTTTTTTATAACTTTTTATAAGAATATTTTCATCCAAAGCACGTGTGCATGTTTGTGTACATGATGGAACTGTACCATTTGGCTGATCTGGAAATGAAATTAGTTTTAAAGATACGAGTATTTGGTGTTAGACTGTCACAGCATTTGAGGAAGCAGTAATCATTAACAGCTGTCCTTTCTAATTTTTTTTTTTTTCAATTTTCAGTGGGTAATGCAACACTGGTGCATGCTGTTAACACCACTATCGCCGACTCAGCAGTCCTCCAATGTAGTATACATAATAAAAATATCACAGACTGGAGTAATGTTCGTTTTTATTGGCAAGATAACAGGGATTTTGTGTTGTATTCCTATAATGAAGGAAGAAAGATGGCTGAGCATGTACATGACTGCTATAAACACAGAGTCACAGCCTTCCCTCAGGGCATAATTAGAGGAAATATCACCATCATAATCAAAAACCTGACTCTTGAAGATAACGGAAGGACTTTCCGGGCTTTTGTGGCAGTCTTGGACGGCAGCGTGATGAGGAGATACCACCTGGAACACACACAGATCTGCCAAGTAACTTTACATATAGCTGGTGAGAAAGATTTTCAGTCTTCTTCACAAAAATAAGAAAGAGAAGTTACACTGTCATATAAATAAGCACCTATAGTCAGTGCAGATTACATTGAGGTAAAGTTCATGTTGATTCTATGCTATTGTGGTTAATGTAGAATGTGCAGTTTCCTCCTTTAAGGCTTTGCTAGCAGTGACAATGCTAATATTTGCATTCAGTGTTTGTAATGATTATTAATGGGTAATCAAGTGACAGCTAGGTTCAAACCATTTTGGACAATGACACAGTTTGTGTATTTTTACCTCTATGCACAACCACAGTGGGTTTTAAATCAAACAGTCAAGATGTGCTTGAAGTGCACACTTTCAGCTTTAATTTAAGGGGTTTAACAAAAGTGTCACATTAGCTATTCAGGAATTACACATATTCACCTCATCCAGCCAAAGGACTGACGAGGGTATGCCATGGCAAGAAATCTGGCATCAAGAATCGTTACTCCTCTTGGAGTTAATATTCGCTTTTTTTTTAATTCAAAATCAATTTTTAGAAAGATGGAAATGGTCTTCTATCCCCTTCTCTCCTCAGTTCCTTACCAGAATCCCAGGCTAGATGTTAATATGAAAACAATGACTGCAGTGTGCACTACCCAAGGAGGATTTCCTGCCCCTGAGATACAATGGGTCCTCCTCTATAACAGCTCTCATCAATCAGTAGAGTCGAGGAACTTCCACACTACATCGATGCAAAATTATCACGATCGCCTTTACAGCTCCCGCAGCACTCTACTAATCCCTGCAGGTCCTCACAAGGCCGTGAGCTGTCTCAGCCACAACCCGACTTTGAACAGGACTATGAAGGCCACCCACACTTTCAACAAAGGTATGTTTGGCGCCATCCAGTGGATTGAGAGAAGTTAAACTGCAGATGGAGGGGATCTCACTAATTTCACATGTAATCTACATCACACTACATCGTAACTCGAGGTTACACAAGATATTATTTGTGGTAGTGGTTTTTATTTTATAGAATTTAATAAAATGGATCGTAAAAACCATCTATCTAATAAATGATAATCATTCTGATAAATGAAAGAATGAATAATTATCACGTCAATGTCAAAACAATTTTCTTCCGCTGGAAGTAGCCGATGTGCTGTGAAGCCAGAACTATAAGTTCACTTATTGTAGCTCATTATTCTCTTCCAGTGTTAAAACTTGGCCATGTTTTGACTTGTATGACAATAATTGTTCATTTAAAAGTATTTGAGGTGTATCAGAAAGAATCATTTTAATTCAAAAGGCTATATTTTTAAAGTAATGGACATTTTAAAAATACATGGCTGAATATAAAGTTTTACATCCAAAACTTAAAATATCTAAAAGTGTGCAATGTGTCCCCCTTCACACGCACGGAAAACTTGTCCCACTGATGTTATGCTACCTACTAGCAAAGCATGTGAAACTCACGAATCCCCTCTTTCTGACAGTGGGTGTTTTAAATAAAGCACTGAAATCAGATGATTCTTTTTGATACACCTTGTGTAACACCCATTTGAATCTATTTGGTGCTGAAAACAAACTCAACTTAAAAAGAGAGGTGGTAGGTTGCAGCTGTTATGAAGCTGAGTGGTTTCATAATCACCACTTTCGTTTTTACAAACTAGACATGACGAGCTCATATGCAGAAAGCTGTTACCACAAATAGAACAAAAGCAGCAGTAATTTCAATGTCTCCACCATCAGGATGTCAGACAGTCAGACCTCAAAACACTGAGTAACCTTTAAAGTTTCTGAGCTCTATTGTGTAGCTGTCATGGCAAGACTACTCAGCATGATAAAATAAATGTATTTGTAGTTGCTGTTTGCCAAAAATCATAACTCATAATCAAAAGAATGCTGGTATGAGTCAGCCAAAGTCCATTTTTCCTGAGAAAATCTGTGCAGTTTGCTGGTTTATCACGCATGTTGGTCCTACTGTATACGTGCCTTCCTAACTGCATAACCTGAGCTGTGTTATTTTTACAAAACCCCCAAAAGTGACCTGAACTAACACAGGAAAAATAAAATAACCAGCGCAAATTAAAACATCTAAAGTACTTACATTTTTAACAAGTTTGAATTATTAAAGTTAGAAAACCACAAAATGGTCCTCCAATATTCACTCAGAAATTCAGGATATCAACCATTTTCTGCAGTTTTGCATTATCAGTGTTGCTTTTTGCCATATTGTTTTGTATTCTTTTTGTATCTGTATCACTTCATCTCCGGTCTCAGACTGAAGTAGGCAGAACAAAAATGATCTGTTCTTGTGCAGAGGAAATGTCAAATTACGTGTCAAACGCCCTCCCTCCACCTCAGAGCTTGAAGCAGAAAGTCAGGTTCACTTTGAGACAGATTTCATCTCAAATTTACGAGCAGTCCCACTGACTGAGAATCATTTACTCAGTCCTGTAATACTGACGTAAACTCTCATGTGACAGTTTTACCTCCTGTAATTTATTCCTGGAAAAAGGCAGCAGATTTTAGAGCTGATCTGGCTATTTCTGTTCTGACTCAGGGCACAAACATTTCAAAATTAGTACAGAGGTATGTGCAGAGATAAGAATCAGTCTAAGGCAGGGGTGTCAAAAGATCTGGCTCCTGGGCCTGAATTGGCCTGTCAAAGGTTTTAAATCCAATAGAAAAACACTGGGACTTTTTTTTTTGTCCATCCAACACTGCCAGGTTGCCCCTCAGACTGTCCAGGAGTTTAGTGATGCCCTGGTCCAAATCTGGGAAGCGATCCCCCAGGATACCATCCATCATCTAGTTAGGACAGTGTTTCCCAACCACTGTGCTGCAGAACATAGGTGTGCCGTGAGAAATGATCAGGTGTGCTGTGGAAGATTATCTGGTTCCACCTGATTAGTACTCCAAGCGACCCGCGTGAGTAAAGGGCAGAACAACTACATTCTCTTCCACTAGAGGGCAGTACAACTATCTGCTCTAATTAAATGGGACGTCAACTACCAGTTAAAAAGAAGAAAACGAAGAAGAAACTACATAAACTAACTTTTATGTCTTTAAGTGATGACGTGATGAACCCTGCTTCCAAACTACTCTGCCTTTATCAAGGCTGTTGTGTTTTTAACATGTTTTAATGCTTTGTATCTTGTTCTATTTAATCTGAACAAGCGCCTAAAAAAGGCAGTGATCACTGTTGGCCTTTCTCAGTTTTTATTACCACTGTTCATTTTAAAGTTCAGTTTTTAAAACCTTACAATGTAACTACAGCCCAGCCCATGCAGCAGTATATTAATGACTAACCTCGTATTGTGGATGGATTATCTCAGTTGTTCTCCTGACTGAAGTTTGGTCCATTTACAGCATCCTGCCACGCGACTGCACATCACTATATACCAGCTAGCCCAACTTCAGTAACCCTACAGACATCACTGTTGTTTAGTTTCCTGTCTTTATTTATGTCAAAAGTGATAGCAGAGCTGTATGTTTTAATTTTTCAGGAATTCCTCAGTCAGAACACAGTATATCATCTTTAGATGGAAACTAGCGAGTGACGTCAGACTAATGACGTCAGACTTAAAGACCGGATAGTCATGCTGTGAGTGAGACAACGCAGCGCGTAATAGCAATAGATAAATATTTGAAAAGAAAAAGTAGTCAATCTGACCTGGGTCCTGGAGAAAATTCCAACCCAGATGAAGGTGTGAAGGTAAGCAAAAAAAGGTATACTGGGGACAAACCGAGCCAATTCCGCTATGCCTGGTGCACGGGGAGAAATGATCAATATGCTTTTTGTGACATTTTTGTTTGGTGGTGTGCCATGTGATTTTTCTAATGTAGAATATGTGCCGTGGCTCCAAAAGGCTGGGAAACACTGGTTTAGACCATTCTGTGACAGCCTTTCAAAATAAAATCCATTTGGTTTCTCCATTATTTACAAGAGGTCACCACACTAAGTAGTGCTGTATGTTTGGTGGATATACTTTATTTTATTTATTTACTTTTTCTAAATGCTGCATGCCCTTCCTGACGCACCCCCAAAATGCCTTTGGGGGTCACTTTTTATGTTTTTAATACAACGTCACAATGGGCCCCCCCCAAACAACAAATCCAAAAAAAAAAACCCCAAACCCCCACACAGAATAAATGTGTCTTAAAATCTTTAGTTTTTAGAGCTTATAGAAGCCAAAGATTTCAGCCAATTTTGCTCTAATCGTTTGGGTAAAGATAATAAAATACAGGTCACATCTGGGTCAAGCCAATTAGAAAACTA
The DNA here is from genome assembly GCA_015107715.1 of Tylochromis polylepis. Lineage (NCBI taxonomy): Eukaryota > Metazoa > Chordata > Actinopteri > Cichliformes > Cichlidae > Tylochromis > Tylochromis polylepis. The sequence goes on along the minus strand of VVHJ01036354.1, from coordinate 21,955 downwards.
GTTTTCACTGGGCCATCTCCAAACATTAAAGCCAATATTAGTCACTGGGGGATATAAGCACTTGCTTTGTTTGAGCTCTTATTTTTCAATACAACATTTATGACTTAACAATGACACAAAAAGAAACTACACTAGATTTCCATATAACAAATGCTGACATCAGCACAAAACCTACTGGATTGGATGACTGAAGTATAAAGAAACAAGAGATATTGGAATTTAAGCCATAACAGCATTGCACCACCTCCTCGTGCCGGTCACCAGCTTGGTCACACACTGCTGTGACCATTTTTAAAAAATAAAGAGAAAAAAACCCCTACATTTTCATTTCACCACTGTCAAAACAAACAAACAAACAAACAAAAACAACAATATCTACAGACATTTTTTAAAAACCTCAAAATTAAGACGTTAAGAAACAGATTTCCAAATACATCAAAATGAACCATTACAGTTAATTATGATCATATCATATAAATTATTGGCAGATATTTCAGTTTTTTAAATATCATAGTTTCTCAGTACATAGTTTTTGGGACCCCCTTACTGTCAGGTTGGTATTAATGCAATCTTAATTTTAGCTTTATTCCTAAAAGAGGGGATTAGAAACAGACTAGATATACTGGAAACATAAACTGTCCTTTCCACAAACCTGTGTGTGGAAATTCTGATTTTACTGGTTGAATTTGACTCCTCTTGTCATTTTCAAGGTAATGAGGAAGTGTAACGGGAGAACAGCATTCCTGACCTGTGACCACGCTGTGAAAATCTAATGGTAACTCTCCATGTAGGAAAAGCAGCAGACAGTGAGATTTCAGTGGGAACTGTGATGTGTGTGTGTTATTGTGCAAAAGAGAGCATTCACCTTAACAATGACAGATCCCTCAAGTTTGTCCATCTCTCCAAGGAGTGCAGAGAGCAGCGAGGACTTTCCTGAGCCCACATGTCCCACCACAGCCACCAGAGAGCCTTCTGGGATATATATATTCAGCCTCAACCAAGAGAGAGTCAGTACAGTTCATGTACATGCATGTAAGGAATATTCATGTTCATTATTAATGAGAAATTCACTACGTAACTTATTGAGGAATATTCATTTTTTGCTAGTTTATAACTATTTAAATTGTGGGAGGTTCAGCTCGGTTCCAGGTTTTCTACATTTGTGGCTAATCGCTCTCACTGTGGTTCACCGTAACCTGAAAACTTGACAAAGAGCTTTGTAATCCTTTCCACACTGACAGACGTCAGTCGCTTCATTTCTCCACTGTTTCTCCAGACTGCAGCATGCGTTGCTTCTTGAGATCTTTCAGCCTACTTCACTTTGTCATACAGGTCTGTGTTAGTGCTGCTGACCAATCAAAACGTAACCATAGATTCATACATCGTATTACTCTTCACACTGCAACTGAAAGTCAAAAATGAACCCAGCAAGCATGAGTCGCATGGAAAATGTCTGAGAAAACACACACCTGTTGAGTGTTGGTGACTCAGCTCTGGACCAAGTGAAAACACCATCCCTCACAGAGATACTGTACAGGGCTGAAATGGAGAGACAAACAAATGAATGGGTTAATGTAGTGTGTGTAGGTACACATGGTTTTGTCCCTGGGTTTGTGTATATTGGTACGACAGGAAAGAGGACTCACAGCCTTCTTCTGCTTTATGCTCTACACTGTCCAGCTGCAGCTCCTCGTGTGACAGAAACACCCTCAGTCGCTTCAGGGACACACTGGCCTGAGGACAAACAAGGTGGGGAAAACTCTCAGAGACCACGAGTGGAAAGTTGGTGAAGACTGCCAATTCAGAAATGGTTGTTTAGTATAACTAACACATTAGAGGGGAAAAAAGAAACCCCCTAACTGGACAACAGGCTCCAAACCACAAGTTATATTCATATGAAACAATATTTATTATTTGATTTTGTGACAGAGTGAGTAGAGGAAAAGTCCCGTGCTCCCTAAATATATAAGCCAGGTTCCAGTGTAAAACCCTCTAACATTTAAGATAGAAGGAACCCATCTGTAACCATGCTGCACACACAGGTATCGTTTTATACTGGTACACTTAAAAATGAGTAATTATTCAGAAAGTACCATCAGAGCCCGTTTATTTCATCCTTTGGATAAAATATGCTGACATACAACCATTTCATACTTAAAGCATGTCCATTCACTTTTTTTCCTGCAGCAAATCACAAATGGAAGGGTTCTGGCAAAGGACGGGCGCACCAACGAGAGCTGCAAGTCGCCTCGGTTTAAAACACATAAAAAACCAACTACGTTCATCAGCTGGTTCTGACTACAACACCTTATGATACCATGGACACTACTCGGTGTTTTGTTGATTCACATGGTGCCGGAGGACAACAAAGAGAGGGAAGCAGCCTCATCACACTGGATGGGTTCACCGTTCAACAGGTGAAACTCGGCAAGGGGACGGCGATGTGAGCTTTATGGTGACCTCTTCATGGGCCATGGATGTCTGCGTCTTAGTAATGCAAAGTCTAAATGTAATGACCATTACATTTACCTCCACAAGCTGACAGGCCCTGGATGAACTGCACTTCATTGTTATGGGCTTAGAGCATTTATCATATTAGGAGACTTTAACAGAGCCAGCATGAAAAACGTTCTCCAAAAATACTACCAGCACATTCCTTTTCACACAAGAGGCGATTCATTCAAGGAGCGTTACAAACCCCTCCCCACCCTGCTTTTGGGAAGGAAGACCACTGTTCCGTACTGCTGCTGCCTGCATACACTCAAGGACTCAAACAGAAAGGGGAAAAAAGCAGTTTTCAGGTCCACGAACGGGAAACTGAAGCTGGGGGGGGGGGGGGGGGGGGGAGGAAGA
>VVHJ01036354.1:0-19082 GCA_015107715.1 Tylochromis polylepis | reverse complement strand
TCTTACAGGACAGGCCTTAGAGGCCTACTGGAAACCAGAAACCCTGGGTAAATGGTGCTAACCTCTGCCTCGACTCTGATAACTTGGAAGCTTAAAAAGCAGCCAGGTATGACCTCCAGAATTCCATCGGAAAGCCCAACAGGAACCACAAAGTGGACTCCAGTTTCTATGACCCCAAGCACCTATGGAGCAAACTATGCTGCATCACTGACTACAAAAAGACAAACAGTGTTCAGCCCACCACGCCTCTCCCACACTGCTCCCAGCGATGCTCATTTTGATGCAGTGAAAAAAGGTAGATGTTTCATGCCCTCAAGTGGCCAGCGAGGCTGCCACACTGATCACACTGAGTGAGTGGAATGGTTGTAAACCAGTTGTTTGTATCATCCTCAGTCTTTTGTTAAAGTCTCAAAGGGCAACATTTAATCCTGATATTTACAGCAACTTTGAGTCTCTGTGTGTGTGGTTGATGTCATCTCTGTCTAAAATCAGCATTACAAACACTAAGATGTAATCAGTTATTCAAACATGCTGACTATGAGCGCAGCACAGGTGTGTAGCACGGCCAACAAGCTAACAACAAGCCTCTAACACAGTGTATGTGCAAATCTAGCTAACAAGTCACTGCTGCACAAACTCTGGCATTTACCAAGGTAGCATGGTAAATGGGAAAGTTTGGCTTCATTTTTGTACAGTGGGAGGAAGTAGAGCCACATCGCCCATCTTTTATACAGTCATTGGTGCCTCCCTGTCCACCAACGCCCTGGGATTTCCTTACCTGCATTACTGAGCAGCCATCAAAACAGCCTTTTGACGCCAGGGGCTGGCACTTCAAAACCTCAAAGTTGTTCACGCCCTACACTCAACAGTTTTTAATTGAACAACAAAAAAAGATCCAAGTTGGTTTTTACGTAAGGTCCATAAACTCATGTCTATCAGTCCTAGCACCCATTAACCCCTACCGTCCCAGTTTGAGCACTGGCACAGACTGGCATCGATGGCGGTATCTATCATTTTGGTAAACCTAAAGTGAAGGCTTTTCACCTTGACGACAGAGTTCTTGAACCCAACTCAAAAGTGTGTTTCTTTTTGACTGGATAAGTGTGTGACTGAGCGCTGAGCATGAAAATGGAGGGACACAAACCTGCACCATACTGCTAATAACCATCGGCAGCATGTTGAGAGGAAAACGCAGTATGTTGAAGAGTGCCAGCGACACAAAGGCCTTCTGGGCGTCCAGCACATTGTGTTCATCGATCAGTATGTACACAGCGAAAGTTGACAGGGCAACCTGTGCAGTGATGCAAAAGAGAGCTTAATGAGAATTTCAAATGCTTTGCAGAAGATAATGACAGTAATAAGTTCTCCTATAAAGTGCAGTGTTTGGGTTTTTTTTAACTAATCTTGCAGCTACTCGTTTGGATGTGTGTATTTTCTGAAAAACACGGTGCGATATTCATTTGTACACTGTGGTGCGTCACTGTTCTTCCCTGTCAGACTTACAAGGAACGGCGCACAGACCCAGGTGAAGGTGGACACCGCCCCCAGATAGGCAGCCTTTTTCAGGACACGCAGCTCGCCTTCACGAATTTCCGACACCTTGCCTTTGAAGGCCAGCTCCCAGGCATACAGCTTCAGCACTTTGATGCCATTCAGCATCTCATTCATCAGCTTAATGCGATTGTCTTTACTCTTCATCTGAGCCACCTGCAACAAACACACAAACACTGTGCTACAAACTGCTACAAACTAACAACTTGTGTGTGTGTTTTCCATCTTTGTGTAAATGAAAATAAACGTTGCTCTGATGGATATGTTCTTGCTGTCACTCTACACATTGTCACATGCTCTTTAATAGAAAGGGCCTGGCATTTACATAGTGATTTTTCTCATCTTAGTGACCACCCAAAGTAAACTGTACACTAATACAGTGCTTTATTCTACACACTTTAAGCCTGTTATCTACCTCACATCATTGGGCAATTAAAAATCACCAGTTAACCTCATATCAGACTTTGGACTGTGGGAGGAAACAACATGCAAACTTTACACCAAGAGGACAAAGTGTGACAGTGTAATCTACCCTCTATAACCTCCTACTCTCTAACTACATACAAGTTTGCATCTGTCATCTTCTGCTAAAGAGTCATTTACAGGAGTACAGACGTACAGGATGAAACTTGGAGAAAGATGAAGGCATCCCAAAGAGAAACAAACTACTGCAATTTATACTTCTATCAAATGTATGTACTGGGATCTTGTCCATTATTTACTGGAAAATGCAGCAACTCCAGTAACGTTTGACATGGATGTATACATCCATCCATCCCTCCCAGGATTGGGTGGGTGGATGTGGCGCCTAGAGCCTATCCTAGCGTTCCCAGCGTAGAGGCGAGACGCGCCCTGGAGCTGCTCCCAGCCTGTCGCTGGGCTAACACAAAGACACGCCCAGTTTAAAAACCACCGATGAACCTACCATGCATGCATGAAGCAGGAGTACCCTGCATGGGGAACGTGTAAGCTCCACACAGAGAGGCCTCCACATGGGGGAAGGAATGGTCTGCAATGGTCAGTAATGCAGACCATTGCAGACCATGTCACTACATTTGCAGCAAATTAGGCAGCTGCAAAATTCCACCAAATATTTTCATTCTCCTTTTTCGGTTCTTTATCATTAGCATTCAGAAAGTATAACAAAAATAAAATAATACAAAACATGCACAAAATCTCCTTTTTCATTTGACTTATTGTTGACACCGTGCTGAAATTGTTACGCTTAACTCGTATCAGCGGTCTCTGATGGTAACTCTACATGAACATGAGAATGAAGGTGTAGGATGTAGGGATAATACTGGATCTGTACATGTGTCAGTCCCACCTGGTAAGCCTTGGTTTTCATTGCAATTACAGCATTAACAGGAACCATGAGAACCATCACAGCCACTCCAGCCAGCACAGAGGGACCCAGGTTCTGCACAGATGAAAACAAAGAAACATTTTCACTAGTGTGACTAACAATCCTCACCACAGGGTTACACTGAAATGACCAACCATGTTCACTGAAAGCCTTCCACAAGAAGAGCGTCACTCTTTAAAACACATATTTTTCAAAGTGTTTCCAGTTGTTTTTCTGCTTTATAAATGGAAAAACCAGCTGTAATTGACACACAATTATTACATTATCCATCACCTATACTCCATTCTGCACATGCAGAAAGAACAATCAAGTTTCAACAGCTTTAAGATCTTCAAAGTTTGTAGTTCCCAAGAATTCCAGCCCCATTAGCAGAGTCAACACACAACAGTATGTTTATTATTTTAATATGTAAATATGTAATATGCAGTATGTAAGTGTTATTAAATATTTTGTTAAATCAAATACTTAAAGTTTAGTTTCTCCACTTAACCTGACCTGCCAAAGAAAGTAGAGGGCCAGTACCACCTGCAGAGGAGCAGACCATATCATGTTGATATACGTGATGAGATCCATGAAGCGCTGGGCGTCCACTGACATGAGGTTGACGATTTCTCCCACTGTAGAGGTTCGCCGTGCTGCGCTGCTTATGACCAAGGCCTGAAGAGCAGATGAAGTGATGAAATAAAGGTTTATTCAGCAAAAGCACACAACTGATGGAGAGAGTCAGCGTCAAAGTACTTTTTTAATCAAGAAATTATTGATAGTTACATTTATCAACCTTCATCCTAAAATCTGGAGAATCTAAAATTGCTCTGAAGTAGCATTTATGCTTGTCCATTACCTTCCTATAGACAGCTCCAATGACTGCAGTGCGTAAGCGCATGCCTGACACAAAGCACACGTGAAAGTACTGCTGAAGGATAAGCGATTGCACGGATGTACAGATGAAGAGCAGAGCAGCGTAGAAGTAGCCCTGCCAGGAGGGAGCGCTGGAATTATTGACAAACTGGATAAGCAGTCTACAGAGAAACAAGAAACACAAGGAACATTAAGGACATGTGTCCTTCCCCTTATTCCCTTACAATCAAACTCTTTCTGCATCCACTAAAGCGTATCCTTTTTGTTGGAGAAAAGGATGGAGCAGCTTAAAGCAATATATCACATTTTCTACTGAGTAATACTGTTTGTCAGTGATCCATCACAGCCATTGCTTCCACATCTTTTACACCTCGAGTCCATCATTTTCATAAAATGGTACTCTTTCATCAGAATGCTTCACATTTGCAATTCTTAGATTTTGTGTTCAGTTCAGAGTACCCAGCCTCCTTAGGGTGACTGAGTGGGTGCTCCACATGGCGACTCTGTAGTCCCACCGGGAGACTTAAACGCTCATGCGGGAAATGATAGCGAGACCTGGAGGGGCGTGACTGGGAGGAATGGCCCCCTGATCTGAACCCGAGCGCCGTTCTGTTATTGGACTTCTGTGAACATGCATGTTCGAACATAGGGATGTCTACAAGTGCTTGTGGACACCCTGGGTTGCAGGTCGATGATCAATTTTGTAATTGTATCATCACTGAACTGTCCACTGATCATCCTCTGGTGGCGAGTTGGATAGGGTGGCAGACCGGGCACGCCTAAACGTATGGTGAGGGTGTGCTACGAATGCCTGGCAGAAGCTTTGTCCAGAACTCCAACAGAATTCTGAGGGAGGCTCAGGACATTGCAAGGTGGTCACAGTCGTAATCCTTGGACCAGATGCTGGACACCAGAGCTGAACGGAGCCATCAAGCTGAAGGAGGAGTCCTGTCGGGCTTGGGTAGCCTGTTGATGGGAACGGAAAGCCAAGCGGAACGCGGCTTAGGTGTTAGCTGAGCAAAATCCTGTGTGGGAGGAGTTTGTTGAGGCCTTTTAAACAGTCCTGGCAAAAATATATTTAGTGCAACAGATGGCCTTTGAAGTGTTTTCCAATGCATGATGTAACTTCAGACAGATCAACGACTCAATGTTATCTTATTAAATGGTCTATAGTTTGAGAAAAACTGAGCTTCCTCACCGCAGGATCTCAGGGCCAACAAACATTAGGATGTCTTGGATTAATTTATAGATGCAGGAGATGAAGAAGTAGGGCCCAAATGTGAGGCACAATGCCCACAACAGTGAGGGCTCTTTAGTTTTCTTCTGAGGTCTAAGAATCAAGATTTCAGACTCTTCCACAGCTCGGCCCTCCTGGTTTTCACTGTGGGGGACTTGCTTGGACGAGTACAGCATTTTCTCCTCTGACCTGTGAAGAAACAATGAAAGAGAAAATAGTTTGCCCAGAGGACAGCCACAGTTAACTTGGGTGAATGTTTCTCAAAGAATTTGCAAGATAATATTTTATTGTATAAATAAGTGAAAATGATAGGTTTTAACACTTTCCTGACCTTTTAAATTTTTGGCACTGTGTGTTCCAGCATTTCACCAACTGTGGGACCACTCTATGGGAGCAGTCCTCAGGGTTCAAAGACCACAGGTCCTTCTCCTCCAGTGGCCGCCTGTAGCCTGTCACTATCATTCTGGTGGAGAGATTAGCATAGGCAGGAGGCGGATACAAGCTTTCAAGATGAGTTATAAAGTACAAAATATGTAGAAGCTCAATCTGCAATGTTTCCAGAAAGCCCTCAAGTACCATGCAGAAACTAGATATTTCAGTAAGGAAGACATCAACCTTGTATTAAATATCAATGAGAATCAGTTCCTTGTTTTGAAATGATACCGGCTGATATGAGACTGAATTCATTAACTTTATTACACAGAAATGCACAAACACCACATTCACACGAGTGGAACAGTGTGTTCTTACCTGGTGATCCACCAGAAGGTTATTCTTGAGAGGAAAGACGCTCCAGGCTCAGGGCAGGGATTCTTAAGACAAACATCTTGTAGTCAGACTCAAATGATTTCAACGGCTTAGAAGAACAGACGATGTTACCCACTAATACATGATCGCTTTCTGAGTTCATGATATACACTATACTACCAAAAGTATTTGTTTTTTCTCCTTTCACACACACATATGAACTTGAGTCACATCCCATTCTTAATCCATAGGGTTTAACATGACGTCGGCCTACCTCTCGCAGCTACCTGCTCTTTAAGTGATGACGTATGAACCCTGCTTCCGGGTCCAAACTACTCTGCGTTTATTAAGGCTGTTGTGTTTCTAACATGTTTTAATGCTTTGTATCTTGTTCTATTTAATCTGAACAAGCCCCTAAAAACAGTCAGTGATCACTGTCGGCCTCTCTCGGTTTTTATTACCACTGTTCATTTTAAAGCTCAGTGTTTAAAACCTTACGCTGTAACTACAGCCCAGCCCATGCAGAAGTATATTAATGACTAACCTCGTATTGTGGATGGATTATCTCAGTTGTTCTCCTGACTGAAGTTTGGTCCGTTTACAGCATCCTGCCATGCCATTGCATTGCATTTGTCCCTAACCATCGGGAACCCTCGCGTTAAAAAGTTAGTAAGTGTTTATATTATGCTAACATAGCTGTGTAGCTAGCCACCACGTAGCACATCATTACATACCAGCTAGCCCAACTTCAGTAAGCCTACAAACGTCACTGCTGTTTAGTTTCCTGTCTTCATTTATGTCTGAAGTGATACCAGAGCTGTACGTTTGAATTGTTCAGAAATCCCTCAGTCAGAACATAGTATATTATGTTTAGATAGAAAATAGCGAGATAACTCCCTGCTAATGTCTAACTCTGTTAAACTTCATAAATCCTGTTTTCATGGATGCCTGGATGTTAAACTTAACTGTTCCACCTGGTAGAGCAGCCACACTGATCATTTTATTACAGATGAAAGAGTTTAGACAGTTTGTAACTCTCAGTGATGCCGCAGTGTTCGTTTGACTTTGGACCTGCAGCGGAGTTTGGACCCAGACACGGCTAATGACATCAGACTTAAAGACCGGATAACAGCTTCAACTCTCCTGGGAAGACTCTCCACAAGGTTTAGAAGTGTGTTTATGGGAGTCTTTGACCATTTTCCCAGAAGTGCATTTGTGAGGTCAGACACTGATGTTGGATGAGAAGGCCTGGCTTACAGTTTCTGCCAATTCATCCCAAAGGTGTTCTGTTGGGTTGAGGTCAGGACTCTTTGCAGGCCAGTCAAGTTTTTCCATACCAAAATTGCTCATCCATGTCTTTATTGACCTTGCTTTTTACGCTGGTGCGCTGTTGGAACATGAAGGGACCGTCCCCAAACTGTTCCCACAAAGTTGGGAGCATCAAAATGTCCAAAATGTCTTGGTGTGCTGAAGCATTAAGAGTTCCTTTCACTGGAACAACGGCCGAGCTGAATTCAGTGATTCGGAGGGGTAAGTGAATACTTATGGCAATATGGTACTCTGTGTATAAATGAGTGACAAGGAAAGAAAACTGAAATTTGTAGCAAGGGAAAGAGAGATTTGTGAGGTAGTCTCACCGAGTCTTTAACATGCCGGGAGAAGAGGGGCGGCTGGTCGGTCAGGCTGGACAGGAACAGAGCAATCAGCAGTAGCGCATAGTAGATATAAAAGGTAGTGTACCTCCACACACACACTGTCTGAGGCTGCAAAACAAGGATGTTTTTAACCCAATGATCTTCTTCATACCATCTTATTTTATTTATTTACTATACCATCTCTTCTCCATCCGTTAGATATAAACAGTTTATTAACCAATTATTTTAGCCCTGCTCACTCAACACTAACCTGGTCCAAGGCCTGGAAGCTCTTCGACCTAAAGGTGACAGTGGCACACAGCAGTGCCAGCAGCCAGTAGATCAGCATTACTCCAGATGATTGAACCCCTTTCATCCGCTCATAGTGGATTAACATGACAGCCAACAGCTGTAGCACAAGCACATTTCAATATTTTTATATATTTTTAAAAAAAATGTATTGTGGCTATTTATTTATTTTTTATAATGAATATTAAAGACCATAAATTTAAAAGTTATCTGAAAAAAGAAAGACTACCCTAAATACACCTAAGATAACAAAATAAATTTAAACTAGTCTTTTCTCAGCTCCATAAAGAGACGGTAATGAAAATCTGAACGCTCACCATGGTGAGGCCCAGCAAGGTTGGACTGATGAGGCGGACAGGTGCTGGCGTGCTGACGTGACTCCTTTCCCAGAAAGAATAAAACACATCTGACCAGCAGATAATCCAAAGTAAAAAACCAACAGCCTGTGGAAAGAAAAACAGCTTCTCACTTGTTGGAATTGCTACTGGATTTCAAACTTGGACATGTAATTATTTTGCAGTGGCTGTATTTAAATAGTTTGTAAATACAGGATCCCCACTTCAGTCACATTGGTATAGGTATGTATAGACATTACTGACATTCTCCAGAGTTAGAGTACTGACAAGTGGAACCATCTAACAGTGTTCAAAAAAGTTCATACCTAAATGAAATTACTAAAACTATCAACACACTGGTCAGTCACAATAACAGTGTTTTAATCCAGTACAGCAATCTAGCTAGATTGGATTTAACTGTAATCCCTCATAATATCTTTGGGTAGTAGAACACAGACATATCAAATGTTTAAACTGTGAAAATATGCAATTAAAAAAATTAATTAAACATGGGGGTCATTATGATTTTGATAACAGCAATATGTCTCAAAAATGTTGGGATAGGGCAACAATAGACTGGAAAAGTAAGTGGTACTAAAAACAAACAGTTGTGGGAACATTTTGGAACCAGTTCAGTTAACTGGCAACAGGTCAGTAACATGACTGTCCCAAGTCTATTCTGGGGCTTTGTCCTGGTTAGGACAGGCCTAGAACCCTCAACTATGAGGGGCCCATGAGGCATTACATTCAGATACCAGAACCACCTCAGCTGCCTCTACTCCGAGTCCCTCCTGACACCCTAACTCTGAGAACAAGCCCACTCGCACTTCAGAGAAAGTCCATTTCTGCCGCTTGTATCCACAATCACATTCTTTAGGTCACTATCCAAAGCTCGTGACCACAGGTGAGAGAAGGGACACGCGTTAACCGCCGTATCGGCAATCTCAACTATCTCTATGCCACAACAGACCACTGCAGTGGCCAGATCCCAGTCTGTCTATTCATCTCCCACTGGCCTCACTCATGAACAAGACCCTGAGATACTTATACTCCTCTACTTGCGGCAGCAACTCGTCCCTGACCTGGAGTGGGCACTCAGCATTTTTCTGGTTAAGAACAATCGTCTCGGGGGCAAATCTCGTCCACCCCAGAGGTCTTGCCATCAAGCAGTTGTTTAACTACGTCAGTGGCCTTGCACATAGTGATGGGCAAGTTAGCCCTGCTATCCCAGATTCTCCTCCTTCTACAGAAAGTGTGGGTGAGAGTGAGGAGATCCTCAAAGTACTCCTTCCACTGCCCGGTTGAAGTCAGCAGCCCCATATTGGTGGGGCACCACTCTCCCTTATTGAGTCAGTTCAATTTTATTTGTATAGCACCAATTCACAACAACAGATGCATCAACATGCTTTATATTGTGAGGTAAAGACCCTACAATAACACAAAGAAAACCCCAACCATCAAATGAGCAAGCACTTTGACGACAGTGGTGGTGGGGGGTAATCTGCCATGACCGGCTGTGAGGGGAGGAAGGACAAAGACATGTTGTGGAAGAGAGCCAGAGATGAATAATAACTCAAATTTAAATAGAGAGGTGTATAAACACATAGTGAGTGAGAAAAGTGAGGGAAGAGGAAACACTCGGTGCATCATGGGAAGCCCCCAGGAGCCTAGGCCTAGTGCGGCGTAACTAGGGGAGGTCACCTAATCCAGTCTTAACTATAAGCTTCATCAAAAAGGAAAGTTTAAAGCCTAATCTTAAACATCTGTCTCCTGAATCCAAACTTGGAGCTGCTTCTACAGAGGGAAGAAAGTCAAGTGATGGCTAGACCGCAACAACACCTGAATCTTTCCTTTAGCTACTGCCAGAGCCCCACTCCAGTTGGCCTGCTTGTCAGATCCATCAGCTGCCTCTGGAGTCCCACAGGGTAACCAAGCTTGACGGGACTGCTTCGGGATGATCGATTGGCACCACGACAGGCACCAACTACTTTGCAGTCGCAGCGCCAAGCAGCCATCTCAACAATGGAGTTGCAGAACACGGTGCATTCAGGCTGGAAGTCCCCAGCCACTCTCAGAATGCTGCTGAAATTCTGCTGGAGGTGGGAATTGAAGATCTTGCAAACCAGGACCTCTGCCAGACACTCTCTCACATTATGTTTGGGTTCAGCAGGTTATACCCTAGACACCAGTTAGGTCACCAGTTTATCAAAGGGCTGCAGACGCAGACAACTCCAGGGCACATCATGGAACAATACAACAAAGACTACCCAGGACAAAAATTAGACAACATTCCTCTCCCAAAAGGCCAGCAACAGGTCTCAGTTCCCAGACGACTACGAACTATTTTTAAAAGAAGAGGGAATCCCACACGGTGGGAAATGTGGAAGTTTTTCAGAGATGTGTTACTTCCAACAAATTCAAAATGACCTTATTGTTTTCTTAAAATTGTACCTTTTCCCCAGTTTAAACATTTGTTTTCTATCATGAATAAAATGTGTTTGAGATATGAAAATCATTTCATTCAATTTTCATTTACGTGTTACACAATATCCCATTTTCTTGGAACTGGAGTTGTATTATGACTTGAATCTTCAAAACATTTCTTGTGTAAGAAGATGTGTAATGTATGAGTTTCTGCTTTGCTCCAATAACAAAAACTGAGAGAACAGATTACCACAGTGATGAAAAAAAAACAAAAAACAGTGGGGGTCACATAACTCACAGTTTTCGCTTTGTTGAGATGATTCATACATATATAGCCATGGTTGTGGGTATGGAGGTAGATGAGGTAAATGGGTGCACATATCCAAAGGTAGAAGCATGGCAGCCACACCAAGACAGTGTTCTGGAAACACTGGGTGAAGTCAGGATTATTGGTGTACCATGTATGGTTCCAATCCTGGAAAAGGAACAGCAAGTTTGAAGATATCTTACATATTACCTAAGTAACTAAACAACAGCAGGACAAGACAAACGAATGAAGTCATTATTTCATCGTCACACATTACTTACTTGTGGCCTGGAGTTATTAATATATCGTTCTTGTCTTATTTATATCAACAATGTTGTATTTTACGGCTACATGCTGCTAAAAAACAAACCCCAAAAGAACACCTCATCACGGTATAACACAAACTCAGTTAAATAGACAACAAGGCAACTCCCAAAAAGGGAATGGTTTTGTAGGTGGTGGATGCAGACCACTGCCCTCTTCTTAGCAGACTCTACCTTTGCTTGTCACTAAGATAGCATCAGGTGATGCCTACAGCCCATTCAGAGTGCACTCCTGTTTTCCAGCTCCTCCAGGATGGCATCTGTACGTGCCACTGCGAGAAGGTTTGCTGCATCTCAAAACTGTAGAGGAGACACTAGGATAAGGTCTAATAAACGTGAAGAGCTGCAGAAGAGCGGGAAGTATAAAAAGTATGTCTGTGGCCGCCACCAGCAAAACCATTCCCTTCTGGGGGCTTGTCATTACTCTCTGGTGGACTTCTGACTTTGATTTGCACCAAAGCAATTCAAAGTGAGAGTATAGAGCATTGTGAAATGGATTCACAATAGTTTATGCTTGTTTATGCCTATAGGTTGAAGTACCTGAATTTTAACGGAGTTTATACTTTAAAGATCGAGTGCTATTTTAATGTTGTTTGTTTGTTTTTGGTTCTTTGAGAAAAACAAAAATAAACATCCCATGGCCCAGTCCTCTGATAATGTCTCTAATTGGAGGCAGTGCTCAACTAATCCACGAATCAAACGCTCCCTTTATGTGACCACACACAGGAGTCTGAAGTAGAAGGTGAAAGATGAGAAGCAATGTTGCGATACCCACTACCTGACTGCAGTTTGGAACAACTAATGATTTCTTTTATACCATGTCCTGAGCAAACAAAAAAGAAAGAGAATCGAACGTAAGTACCAGCATGTTGCCTCATTAACTGTCAAAATATAACCTTCCAAACTGACACCTGATATCATCAATTGTTAAATATTAATGTTATTTTAACTAAACATAATCTTTAATTTGATCGCACCAGCCACAATATAAGAGCAATCATGGAACAAACACATACGTGAAACTGATAAACAGAGACAGATCGAATGCGGTCAAGTTGGCAATTACATCCAATCAATTTCTGATAATACACCAATTAACTGTAATAAATCTTCAAAAATCATAACTGTTGTTATATATGTAGCCATTCACATTTAACTATCGCATTTGCCCTCAGAAAGCGTCCTGTTCTATAGGATGTGTTTTATAGATGCACCATGGCTGCGGTCCTATTTTTCCATCTGTGCCTGAGCTATTAGCTTGCTCTGAATTAGGAGGTAGTTTTGTCAAGCTAAGTGATGGATGCGTTTTTTTTGGTTTTCTCAGTTAATGACATCTCAGAACGGTGGTGCATGAGATGAGCCCTCTTGTTCATAGTATTCCCATAGCATTTTATTTTATTTAACAAAATACTGATATTTGGTGTCTCTGTATCAATACAATATTGTGATACTATGCTGTGTCAACCCTCACCCCTGGTGTACTGCTCCATCAACCAAGAGCTGCTGCTCAGATCCTGTGGTGTTACTTCCAATACCTGAGCAGTGCGCATGCGTCTGCTCAGCTGGGATGAGCTTCCATGTTATGGAGAGGCAGGTACAGTTGGTAGTTTGATGATGTCACACTTGTACTCTTGTGGGAATTCTTCATGATCAGAATTGTTCTGTCCTGTGTTAGCCAGTTCAGGCGAGTGTGCGCTGTTAGCAGCCACTTGCTTCATGGAGTGCTGGTATATGAGGTCCGACCCAGCTCTGTGCGCCAGTGACTCATCACTGGACATCTGCCTTAGTAATGCTGACTGGTTTTGTACATCAATCCGGAGCCACCTATTATTTATATTCATTTTGTTTACAAGAAGGGAACCGTTTTTTGTCATTTCTAAAAAAAAATGGTCTTGAGCAATACAGCCCCAGGCATGCTTTGGACACTGGCTGCTTTTTCACTCCAGAACCAATTTTAAGTGAGACCCTTAGGTACTTCATTAATGCCAAAAACACATATGGTGTTCCTGTTTCTTTAGTTGAATGAAATATTCCAAAGATAACAGTTTGACAGACATTAAACATCTTTTTGCACCAGAAAAGTGATTCTGAACAAGTAGCAGACAAAAGAAGTTTAAAGCCAAAACACTGTCTACAGTAGATGGACAGTATTTGAAAGTTGTACCTTGTTGTGCCTGACCACTTCTGTGTATATTGACAACAACTTGAACCGGTAGTTTGGATTCATCATCAGGTGACAGATCTGTTGTTTTGTTCTTATTTTTTTCCTCTTGTCCAGTTCTGGTGTAATTTGGCGCACCTCAGCCTTGTGGCTGTCTTTTCCTTCATTAAGAATGGCTTCTTGAGAACCACACATTGATCCCATTTCTGATGAGGCTTTGGTGAACAATGGATGTCTCAACTTTCAAATAGAAATCAGCAATTAGAAACAGTCTAAACGTGTTCAGCAAACCGTACAGATGCTCAGTTGCATTAGGGACTTTAGAGGCCAAGTCAACACCTCAAACCATTCTTGAACGATCTTTGTATTGTGGCAGGGCGCACTATCCTGCCGGAAGAGGCCAGAGCCATCAGGGAATAATTTTTCAATGAAAGGGTGTACACGGTCTGCAACAACGCTTGGGTTGGGTGGAACTGAAGAAGCTTCTCGGATGAGAGGTGAAACGTTTTCAAGAAACTTATAGAAGTCCAGACGCTTTTCTTTCCAAGCTCCTTAGGCTTGGGTAGGTGGTATCAAAGTGAAATCCATACGAATGGCAGGACGTGTGGTTTCCAGCCGAACATTGTCCAAAGCACTACCTCGCCAGCTTGCCTTCTTCCCATAGTGCGTCCTGGTCCCATGTGTTCCTCAGGTAAGGGATGGATATGCACCTGGCCATCCACATGATTTAAAAGAAAACAAGACCACAACTACAGAATGGGAACACCTCACAGGAGCTGCAGTTTTGGCGATGCACTGACACAGTTCTCAAGCCATCACAATTTGGCCCGTGTCAAACTCACTCAAATCCTTATGCTATTTTATGCCATTTTTCCTGCTCATCAGCTCTGAGGATAAAATCTTTAGTTGCTTCCTAATATACCCCATGATGATCAGTTTTATTCATTTCACCGGTCGTAACGTTATGGCCGATTGGTGTTATGACGGCATCATGTTGCCCAGCATTTATGCACCTTTGACAGTTCAGAAAATCCTATTTTAATTTCAGGGAATAAAATTTCTAGAAACCAACTAACAACGGACTAAAATCACAGTCCACACAATACTATAGCATGGGCATGTACTTGTATTCAAAAATAAATGACCATGTCCTCAATACTTAATAACACTTAATAACATTTGGACGTTCAAGTCTGCACTGGAATTGAAGACAACGAGCTCCTACAGAACAGGAAAAGCGAGAACACAACACAAGTACAGCGCTACCTCAGTGGGACACATATCCGAAGTACTGTACTTTTTGCACTAACTCCTTGATGTTTTGGAGTTAAGATTAGGCGACGGAGAAAATGTTAAATGCATTTGGACAATGGAGGTTCAACAATCGGCTTTAAGAATGATATTTCTAATAAGAGAAGTGCGTCTAAGTGACTGAATAATACGCAACTTGCCGTGGCTTACTATTAGCATGTGCCGGCAGGCAATGCCAACTACAAGAGTTTAAAGATGAAGGAAAACACGTGGCGTTTGTGAAAAGTAACTCACCCAGAAGGGATCGGAACTGTCCACACTGCAGAACTGATCAAACCCCATTCGCTGCGAAGCATTAACATTAGTCCACCTGCCGGCGCTCGGAGCTCAGCTTGTTTTGTAACGTCTGGTAAGACGAAGCGGAAGTAGTTGCCTCTTCTTCTTCGTTTTTTTCTTCTTCTTCCGCTTACTACTGCGGTGCTGCCTATTCTTCTTCTTCTTCTTCGGTAATTCGGAAATTCGGGGAAAAGGTCTATACTGCCACCTACAGCTTATGTGACGGTATGGCTAACTAGACTACGCCGTTTCTGGCGGGATCGGTCTTTATCTTGCAGCTAAAAAGTTGCAGGTAAAGAAGTGGCAAACCAAACTGGTCGCATCATTATATACAGCAAATAGTTTGGTGCTGTAGAGTGAAAACAGATGTACCTAATAAAGTGGTGCAGATTTCAACACTGAGATATGTGTTTGTGTTCCCAGTACTGTATATTCATACAAGATACCCCATGAACTCACAACTGTCAGCATACAAGGTGTGTCTGCGAATGTATCTTGCAGAAAGCACTTTGAGTGCTCAACTGAGTTAGCTGCTATATTAATATCAGCTTATTAAAATTTCTAATGTAGCCGGGTGGAAAAATGTTTATCTTTTCCTTTCCACTAGTGGGTGATGACATGTTTTAAGCATTTTCTCTGGTTGCAGTAGACAGTGGCTGGTTTTCAGATGCTGAGACAGTACCTACTCCAGCACCATATCTAAGTAAAAGTTTAAATGCAGGGGTTCATTCTAATCTAATCCATTTCCCTCTGCCCCGATGTACTGTCTCAGTTACTAAATAGTTAGCCATCAGTGAAGTCAGAAATTTGAGTTTAGGTCACGAAGGACGTTGACATTATAGCAGGGGAGAGTGTAGCCTGGTGGATAAATGGGGGTGGGTTCCTCTCCACTAGTGGGCTGTGACACGTTTTCACATTGTTTGGACCCATTTGCCAGATCTGTCTTGGAAATGAGATTTTAATCTCAATGAGATTTTTACCTGGATAAATAAAGGACTAGTTAAGCATCTGCTCTGGTTGTAGCAGACAGTGGCTGAAGGGGGGCAAAAAACTACAAATACCTGGACAAGAAACAGGAAGTTCTTTTGTGTCTAGATGTAGAGAAGGCATATGATATGTTATGGAAAGAAGAATGATTGATTAACATTAAACAGATGGGTATCAATGGTAAAATGTATAGGTGGACAAGAAATTTCTTACCTCAAAGAAGTGTTAGTGTTAGAATAGGGAGAGAATTAATTAATTATAATTAATTATCAAGTAGAAAACGGCACTCTTCAAGGCAGTATAGTTATTTACTATCATGATCAATTATATTTTTAGCAATACAGACAAGTTTGTGGGTATCTCAGTATTTGCAGATGATGGGATTATTTGGAAGAGGGGAAGAAATATAGAATCACTGAGGCAAAATTACAGGAGGCTTTAGATTATCATCATCCAAAACAAAAGCTGCAGTCTTTACAAATAAGAAATCAAATCTTCATATGAATCTTAAATTACATGAGGATGCTAGAGAAAGAATAGATTATTTTAAATATTTGGTTTGATTAAAAAAAACTTGCTTGAACTCCAGTTTCTGCTTTTGCTATGTCAAATTTAAATATTATGGAAAATAAAAGAATCACAGATGATTTAACAGTTTATACATGAGAACTAATGGTAGTTCAGAGGGCATTAGATTGGATATAGGAAATCAGAGCAAGGAAGGATTTAATATGTTCAGACTCAAGTAGTGCATTAATAAGTATTCAGTAAATGCATTCAGACAGACAAGACATTGTATTAGAAATAACTCATTCAGTCTTCAGGATAAAAAGAAATGGCACAGAGATCAAGTTAATGTTGGTTCCTGCACATGCTGGGATGGAGTTGGCTGACAAATTTGCGAAAAGTGCAGCAAAGAAAAATGCGGTCGATTTGAATGTGAAAATGAACAAAAATGAAGTGAAGAGGATAGTTAGGTTACATGTTGAAAAGAAATGAGAAGTCAAGGCTAGATATTATTACAATATTCAAAACAAAGTGTGTGAATTTAGAAAATGTCACAGAATAAAGAAAGAAGAGGATGTTATATCAAGGATGAGATTTGGTCATACAGGATTAAATAGCAGATTAAACCGTAGAGCATATATTCTGAGAGTGTAATAAATACTTACATGACAGAGAACTAGCAGTCAGAAACCTTCACAAGAACAAGAATAATTTAGGAATAAGGGTGTTACTTCAAAGAGCCTCAGGAGATGCAGTTTTTCTTGATATTTTTACATTTTTGAAAGAATATAGTGATGCTACAGTAGATCCTGATCTATAGTCCAATCTAGAGGTGGAGGTAATGCACCTCGAACCGCCTTAAAAAGAGAAGAAGAAGGCGAAGGAAGTTCTTTGTTCTTCTCATCCAGGTCAAAGAGGAGGGCCGCGCCCGAGGCTTTTGGACCAAGACAGTGCTTTTGGGTGAAATATTATGAAATGTGCTTATGTAGCTCGAAGGCTCAGATGTATACGTTTCAAATGGATGAGTTGTCCAATAGTGGGCTTACTAAGGATTTAAGTCTGTGTACATTCTTTGCAGGCTGGCTGGTGTGGCTGAAGGCTGAATGACATTGCAGGCATAAGGGGATGAAGTCCATTGGTTTTCCTTGCTATTTATGGTATCTGTAATGTATTTTATCGTGTATTTAATGTTTTATTGTTCTGTGACTGAAAATGGTCCTTCTTTGTTTCTTTTGTAATTTGGTATAGGATTGTTTGGAGCATTTCAGCTGTGTGTCTGTGAGTGGGACCTAAGCAATGCACTAGAACTTAGTATTGTGTATTTTCTGTCTAATAAGTGTAACGTGTGTGTGTGCGCTTCTTTCAGTTAATGTGAATGTTGTATTCTGAATTAAACAGGAAGACAGGCCACTTTAGTTGCTGATGCACTTGAAGCTTTAAATTGTTTTTAGGATTTGTTCACAATAAAAGTCTTTAAAATATATTTTGTGCTTTGTCCTGGGCTCATTTTGCCAGACATCACAATAATTTGGAATCATCACTCCATAAAATCTGTTGTGAATGCTGACTCAGCATACTTCAGCATTCACAGCATTCAGTGGCAATGATACCATTTACTGTATACACCACAGCATTCAGGGCCTTTATAAGCACAGACCATACAGAGAAAATAATAAACTGAATCAATATCAGCTTTGGCTTGGGTGCAGTGATTGGTTAAATGCTACTCATTGCAGTATACTGGACATTCAGTGCTAAAATTCAACATACTGTGTTAGAGGCTAGATTAACACGTGTGTATGGGAGTAAAAGTAAAAAGTTGCCTGAAAATAAATACTCAAGTAAGGTACACGTACCTGAAAGATCTTATGAAGTACAGTAATGAAATATTTGTACTCTGCAAATGGTGATTAATCTATAAAGAACATAGAAAACACAGCATTGAAATGCAATGCTGTTGTAAAAAGAACAATAGATTATCATTCATCTGGTGATTTAGTGCACAGAGCAGTAAAATAAAGATTTTAATTCCAGTCAAACAGAAGCACATTTGAGCTCTGAAACTTTAAACATTAAAGCTTACTGTCCCACACCCTAATAAAGGAGACAAAGAAATCACAAAGAAGTGAGTCTGACTGACTGAACAGCTGATCTTGATGTGTGTCCTGTCGACCTCCAGGCTGAGTAAGTGACGTATAACAATATTTTACACATGATGAACATGGGGACATTCCTGTGACAATGTCACACACAGTTTGCGTTTCATTCAGTGGTTTATGTAAGGTTAACAAGCTGTACATACAAAATGTTTTCTCCCAGCATTGAATCTATAATGCACTAAAAACATGTTGTAAATGAGAGAATCGGGGAAAACATGGTGATTTTAAACTCAGAACATAACTTTCTCCCAACAATTTTTATTCTCTGAACTGCAATTTAAGGGTTTGACAGCAAAGATTAAATATAAAAACAGTATTCAAACACACAAACTTGATATGATGTCAGTAATTCAATTCAATTCAATTTTATTTATATAGCGCCAAATCACAACAATAGTCGCCTCAAGGCGCTTAATATTTGTACAGTAGATCGTACAATAATAGATACAGAGAAAACCCAACAATCATATGACCCCCTATGAGCAAGCACTTTGGCGACAGTGGGAAGGAAAAACTCCCTTTTAACAGGAAGAAACCTCCGGCAGAACCAGGCTCAGGGAGGGGCGGCCATCTGCTGCGACCGGTTGGGG
>VVHJ01036353.1:21530-50130 GCA_015107715.1 Tylochromis polylepis | reverse complement strand
CTTGTGAGAGACCGAGTCTTTGAATTATGTTGGGTGAGCTAGAGGATCTTTGTAATTTTTGTAAATAGTTAAATAGCTGTTGTAAATATTTCCTGTAATCTATAAGCACTGTACATACTGAGCACCGCAGCAGGTAGGATTGAGCCGCCCTTTTTTTTGTTTTGAATCTTTTTCTCATGTTTTTGTCGTAGGAGTTAGGTTAAGATTATGTCTTTTGTTTGTTTTTGTTTGGATAGGTAAGCTTAGGGAAATAAGAGATCTTTTGTTTGTTATTTTGGGCCCAGCTCACGTCCAAGGCAAATAAATTGCTGCTTGATAGATTCATTTGTCAACTGGCCTTTCTTGGGAGTGGTTGGAGTGGGGACAGTCGCATCATCGTGTTGGGTCCCGGTCATCCCCTAGGCCGGGTCGTAACAATACACTATTTAACCCCCATACTAACCCAATGCTCTGGATCATAAGCCGCTCCTCTTCAGGACCCATCTGGACAATGAGCAGCGATCGTATCTGTCCCAAACACTCAAGTAGGTCCATGGTGTCCTGAACAGACACGGCATTGATGGCATATGCTTTGGGTAGTGCTCGGATCAGCTCGCCAAGGCCGTCATACTGTCGGTGTAGAAGGCTGAACATCAGGCGCACCAGCTCAGGGTTCTGAACGAAAGACTCCTGAGCCCAGTGGATCATGGTGTGGGAGATCAGCTCCTGAAGGGTGCCTGGGTGAAATGAAGGAAGAACGTGTCATAAATTAAGTTTAACTCTTACTGTGAGCATTAATGATCAGCTGTAAAACTAAAAAGAAAATGCAGATCAAGTCCTTCAACTGTTTCACAGGTAATCTAAGTGTTAATCTTACTGGGTTTTGGTTCTTCCTCCACCTCTGGCTTTTCCTCCTCCTCCTTCTTCTTACGGAGGCTTTTAATCTTGTCTACCAGACTGAGGAGTCTGCCCCTCAGTGAAGCGTCCACCTCCTCCTCCTCTGGTTCCTCCTCAATATGTATACCTATGTTAAAAATGTGACTATATCATTAAACACCCATAAACAGCTTTTCACACCTGAAGAAATTTGTGATTACACAGAAATGCTCACCGCAATGAAGCAAGAGGTCTTTGTGGAATTCTGCCAGTGTTTCCCGCACCTCCTCAGGAACTGGAGAATCTTCATCCTCTTGACCATGTTTGAAGTTGGTTAGCATAAGAACCTTAACAGAGAGCACATTATGGCAACTATATCAGGATATTTTGTCTCAGTATCTTTTGCTATAAATATGGTTGTTTTGCTGTCGTCTGAACATCACATGGGAAACTTAACAGTTTATCATCAGATCTCAAGAACTAATGATTAATTCATCAAGTACTGGGTTTGTACTTAACGATTAAAATTAATCATTTGTTCTTGAGATCTGATGGTAAACTGTTCTCAGTGTAAGTTCTTACTTTCCAAAGATGAGTATCAACTGAGAAATACCATCTAAATCAATTCGAACCTAAGCCAATGAGACACATTTATTTAGTGTGATAATAATTAGTTATTACCTGGTCCTGTGGAGGTGAGCGGAACTCCCGGGTCTTGCGTGCAGTCTCAGCAGCTGACATGGAGAAGGCTCTCATTAACTGGTTGTAACGGACACGTTGATTGCTCTTAATATCATGGACAAACTGGTCTGAGAATGCGACAATGGCTTCCACTCTGTGTCTCAGCTCGCAATCACAGAAGTACTGCAGGAGTGTGCACATCTGAAAGAGTAAGGTGAGACAGGAACATAAGTTTTAATACGTATAATATGTAAAATATTTTATGATATGAGATCTCTGATATAATTATCTACATCAGTTGTACAAATTGTAAAGCAGTCAGAGTTTAAACATCACAATGACCTGCAGTTTGACAGACTCTGGCAGCGTCATCTGTAGCAGTCCTTCCTCCAGACCCTCCTCTTCCTCCTGTGCTTCTGCTTCCACTGCCTCTGACTCCTTCTCTTCCTCTGCTTTCTCTCCATCTACTTTTCCACTTTTAGCCTCTTCTTTGTCCTTTTCCCCCTCTTCTCCTTCTTCCTTGGGCTCAGCCTCTTCCTCCTCACCCTCTGGTTTCTCCAGCTCTTTTAGCTCCTCCTCTTCCTCATCCCCAACCCCTTCATCCTCAAGCTCGTCTTCGGCTGCTTCTTCTGTTTCCTCCTCCTTCTTTTCCTCAATTTCTCCTTCAGCAGCTCCGCCCTCTTCAGCTTCCTCCTCTTCCTTTCCACTGAAAACATTGGGATCGATCATCTTGAGGATGTGCTTGGCGTCATCATCATTGAAGATGCCCATAATAAGCAGTGTACTGATTAGCTTCAAGATTGGGACAAAGTGGAACTCTACACTGCCTCCTACTGGATCCCGCATGGCCTGGCTACCATCCAGCACAGCCTCTCGTAACATGCTAATCGCCTTTGTTTTCAGTTCCTACAGAAGCAAAATAACAAGTAAGAAAACAAGTAAGAAAAGGCAGAAAACATTTAACATTTTTGGTTTAATGCACCTTGTCTCCTGTTTCTTACCTGTAGAGGGAAGACAGGACTAATGGTGTACAAATCAGGGTCTGTGCCAACAAAGTTGATGGATGAGAAATGCAGCTTTGGCCGTAAGCAGGTAGTGAGACCAACACCAGGTAAGGAGTGGGCTTTTATCGCATCAGGATAGAGGCTGATGCTGAGGGTCTCTTCAGTCATGGGAACGATGAATTCCCTGTTGGTGCCCAAGCGTGCCCGTTTTGCTGATTCCAGATGAATGCTGATAAGCAGGTCATAGTAGCCACTGCGGAGAGGTCCAGGTAGGTAGGTGTTCTCAATGGCATAGAAAAGCTGGGATTCATCCACATGACTGCATAATGCATGAGCCACTCGGTTGTTCCCAAGTGCGCACACAGCACAGTAGAGCATGAGTGTATGATAGTGGAACTTCATCAGATCCTGACGCTCTGACAGCTCCAGGATATCGATACACCTGTGGGAAAAAAAAGCCAGGTTCAAAGTTCAATACGGATTAGGTATATATGCATTATATGATCATGACAAATCTTTTGTAATAACTATATGTTAATCGCTCTATATATTTACCTTCCCTTTCTTAAATCACACTCTCATGATAAAAAAAAAAAAAATTGCATTTTTTTGGTCTTCAGCTTTCTTAATGCGGAAAAAAAAGAAAACCGCTTCTTCCCATGACATCTTTACATACAAAGGATATAACAGCCAACTGACATTTGCAATGATAAAGTCCTAGACAAAGTAGATTTTAAAAGATGTAGGGATTGCTGATCTGCTGCTATTTCAATTATTTGTAACGGGAATGTCAGGTATCGGCTCTAAACTTAAGAGTTTTCTGCATCGGCCTTCTGTTTCTGACCTGTTCTCCTCTGGGATGTGCAGTGCCATCATGATGAGAGGTTCAATACACTCCACCATCCAGCCCAACCTCTCATTTACTTTTCCCACCTCTGGTTTGAGGAAGTGATTTGGCATACGACTCCAGATAACCGGAGTCAGCATCTGGACATCCAGCCTCGGGGGGCACTGAGGGACTGGATTGTTACGTTCACTGCGGAACATCGCAGCTGAGATAGGCATGATGTTCTGATATGAGAGATACAGTAGAGGTGAGTTTACTGTCATTTGAAGGAAAAAATTAATTAAACTAGATTTGAAAAAGAGAAATTCAGATGTGAAAGTATAGGTTAAAAAATTGTAGTTCATTTTATTAAAAACACAGACACAACATCATTAATAAAAGATGGACAACATCTGGTCCAATATTAAAAGAGATAAGTAGGAGAATAAGAATGCCAGATTGGACTGTGTACCACTCCCACGGACCACCAACGTGGGTCTGACTTACATTACCATACATTTCTGAATTAGTGACAATTTAAGAAAATGCAGCTGCAAAAAAAGAGTGAAAATAGTTGCATCTGACCTTGAGTTTGCCCAACTCTAGCTGCACCATGTTCTGACTGAATGGCTGAACGAAAACTGCAGGGAAGAGCTTGGTGTTGGGCTCCACCTGAAAGGACACATAGCTCATCCAGATACATTTGAAGCAAAGACTGAAAAACGCAGATAAAACTACATGACTTTCCCTTACCTGGTAGAAAGTATTAATCTCCTTTCCATTTGCTGTGAAAGTCATGAGGCCTGTTGCCAGATCAACAAGGCAGCCAATCACCATGTCCTCCTGGCTAAAGCGGGTCTGCTGATTGCTGACCAGGTCCCCTCCCCACACCATGTAACAATTACTGTGCTTCATGCTGCAAAGAATGAGCAAGAAACACTGCTGTAATGAAACTCACTTCAATTAAACTCGTCCGTCACAACCGAAACACTGCAGCTGATCCAAAATGCTTTACAGTAACTAACAAACCAAATAAAAGAAGTAGATGAAAAATAAGCAAAACAGAACCCTAACTAACTTTGAATTTTATTTTCCTCATTTTATTTTCTGTCATGTGGATATGAATAGTGGATGCTCATGTTACAAGTTTCAAATAACGAGGTCAGCATATGTACAAGTAATCTCCACGAGACTTTAGTTCAGGTTTCAGACTGCTGTCAGTGTTTGACTTCCAAAATTCCAATTTAATCTTAGCCCTGATTGCATTTTGCACATAAGTAGGAGTTTTTTGAGAATAAGAAATTGCTTTTTTGCAGCAACCAGGCAAGGAACAGCAAGTCATACAAAAGCGGGCAATAAGGATGAGGGGGGGGCCTTAAATAGACAAGATGTAAAACAGATAATGAACTGAGAGGCTGCATATAAAAGTATATGATACATATTTTTTTCCCAGTGTAAATCATGCTAAGTTGCTCTAATGAAGTCCCAGAACAAAAATATGGAGCTGGAAATAAGCTTGATAGGTCCCCTTTGTTAATTTAGGTACACGGCCAAATTAATATGAAGGCATATTTAATTTTTTGATTTCTTTATGTTGTTTGTCTTGACTTCCGCGGCATTTAAATACAAAAATCTAGCCTAAATGCCATTATTTTACTTTAAATTAAGATTAAATAAATAATACATCAATAAAATTTATATTTGGAAATTTTCCTCAATGCTCGGCGAGCAATAGTAAAAATTTATACACAAGAAAAACTAACCTGTCATGTATGTTGCCTTTGTCATCTCCCACTGTGACAGTGACACTGCGAACCTTGGAGAGGTCAAAGTTTTGATCGTACATGTGGTAATCAGGAGTGACCCAGCCAACCCATACACCAGAAGGCTCCTGCCCAGCAAAGATCCTCACAGAGTAGTAATACTAAAGACAGGGCAAGAAAAGAATAAACTATATTAAGCAGTATTTGATTATCTAGAAATTGCATGAAAACTTGAAGCTATCATTCAAATTGATGAACCCTCAGGTATAATAATATGTGTAACATTAGCAAATAATAATGTGTATCTCACCGTGGTGGTATTTTGGATGATCTCAGGATCATCTCTGTCATCAGGGACCACGTCTTCCACCAAACGTGGCACCGTTGGAGGAGCAGGAGGAGGGGCAAGAGGTGTCATGGCTGCCTTCTTGGCTTTGGAGAAAAATCTGTTGTCCACATAAGATAAATCACATGTCACGCTACTGGGTCTGCGACTCAGTGTTTTCTGTATTTTAGTTTTATTCTTTGATTATTGTATGTTCTCATTGTTTCCTGTTTTATTTTGAAAGAGTCTGTGTCTTTATCATTGTGTTTAGGTTCACTTCCCCTGTAACGTCGTTAGGTTGATTTGTGTCAGCTGTTTCCTCATGTGTTTCCACTCCCCCTGATTACCCTTAATGTATATTTAGTCTGTGTGTTTCCGTTCACTCGTTGTCAGGTTGTCTGTTATTCCACACCATAGTCGTCATAGTTTTCACAGTTTCATAGTTGTTCATAGCCCGTCGTTTTCTATTTTTTCTCCTTAGCGTTCTTGTTGTTTGCCTTCATTCAGCCCTAATAAAGGCTCGCTTTTGTTTTGCAAACCAGCTCTGTCTCCTGCAGTGTTTGCTCTTGGGTCCGTTTAAAAAAAAATACATCGGCACACCACGCCCTTGACATCACATTTGGAATTAGTTTTCTTAAAAAGGCTTCTAACTGCTTTACAGTTTCAGTGGATTTAATTCTAAAAGAACTTTGTTGTTAAAGAACAAGCCAAATATCACATCATCAGTTATAGGTATGTAGCACAAATATTTGTAAAATCAAATAAATCAAACAAATAGGACAAAACAGAAGTTGAGCAAGACCGTTCTGTTCAATTTCTATTGTACAGTAATAACCAGCACCCATAACAGTCCAGAAGCTTTTTATTATTTTCCAGTGACAAACTGACAAACTTACCCTTTTTTCTTTCCCTTTTCTGACATTGTGTCCTTCTCATTTTCCACGGAGATCTCCTTAGGTACAGAAGGGTCCTTCTTGTCCTCCTCCTGCTCCTTGCGACTGGCAGACTTTTTCAAAACTTCAAACTCTGAGTCAGGTTCCACAACTGCGACTTCCTCCTCAGGTATAGTGAAGGCACGGGTGAGAGGGGTGGTACCTGCCGGGATCTTAAAGGTCTCGTGGAACTGCACAGGCATGCTGAGTCTAAGGAACATCATATCAGTGTTGGCATTCTGCGACCCAAACGTCTTGTGCGTCAGCTTCAGACAGGGGGCGCTGTCCACGGTCCCATCAACACGGGAGACCTAGCAGACAAAAACAAATAAATCACTCATTTTGAAGTTTTAACTTTATTAAACTTTAAACATGTCTCTGAATAGTTACCTCAATATGGTTGTGATCAGCAGGCACAGGCACAAACTGGGGCAAACTTTTACTGAACCACATAGTAATGTCTCGCTTCGTATTGATGGCAAAAGGTTCAAATCCTTCCTGCAGGCCACAAATGGCAAAATAGCGCAGGCTGCTGACATTTTGACCAAGATTAATCCTTCCAACCTGAGAAAGACCCAGGGTACACACTGGAATAAAACCTGATGGGTAGCATGAAAGAGAAGAAGTTAGTTAATAGTTTTTTCAAGCTGCTGGTTATAATACAAACTGGCAACAATTGAAGCACCACTAACTTTTAGTTACTGGTACCAAAAATAACAGTTCTCACCATCTCCAATTTCAATATCTTTGAAAGCCATCTCCGAGCCTGAGTCACTGATCAACATTTCTCCATTGAGCGTGAACATGATGTTCATCTCAGTCAGGTCTATCATACAGCCAACTACATCACCAGACTGCCACTGGCGCCCAAATGGTTCATTGCCAATGTGCCATCGCTGGGCCTGGAAAAGGTTACAACAAATAAAATGCAACTTACTTCCACAAAAACAGGGACATCAATTCCACCAGCTACAGTGTGCTACAATAACCTTTTTTAGCTACTAATACATCTCGTCTTAGGTTTATGCTACCTTGACTTTCTCCTAGCTATACAAAAATAATATAGACAGTGTGATAGTTTCTATTCTTACAACTTAAAGAACTTCCCTCCTCAAAATTCAATATTTCTAATAGTTTGAGATCCACATGTCATCTATTCAAAAAGTTGTGGATGATTTAGAAAACATTTACACAATTTATCACCTAATTTTTGCATTAACGAGACCAAGTTAACGAGTCTAAATTCGATTTGTAATGGTACTCTAGTGACTGACCTTGTTGCCATTAAAGACGTAGGCCAATTCATCTGCTCCCAGTTCAGTGTCAGAGCGAACATTAGGACGTGCCCAGCCCACTCTCATCTCCCCCGTTGTGAATGCCTCAAACTCAAAGTACCACTTCCCTTGGGTGACAGCATACGACTTCTCTGCCCTGAAGATTCGTACCTTGTCCCCACGGGTGTTCTCAAGGCCATGGCCAGCTGCAGTGAAAGAGGGAAAACATGACAGATAAGAATAAGAAAGAAGAAAACGCTAAAAATGGTGGTGTAAAAAAGATACTGTGCATTTAATCAGCGAGCACATGAGGAAAGATGACTTACTGCTCTCCTGATCTGGAGGCTCGATGTTGTAACCATAGCCAATGAGTGTACGGACAGCGTTGTTAACGCTGTCTCGGTTGGTTTTCTTAGTTCTCTCATCCAGCAGGTTGTAAGGTACCAGACGAGGGTTTCGCTTATTAACAATGTCCTGAAAAGTGTAAAAAAAAAAAATGCAGCTTTATATAAAAAGAAAAAAATACGCAATACATGTGATTGTAACTGATGTGATTGTGCACTGTTAAGTCTGTACTTTAAGACAGACAATCCACCAATAAATAAATGATCTACTAAGGATTGGGAAATCACCTGGACAATGCTGTAGGTCCATCCTTGCCGTACTCGGTCCCTCGCCCAAACATTATGCCCATTTTCTGCCAGTTTTTCTACAAGCTGATTCTGGTTAGGTGTCAGCTTGACATGGCTGAGATCAAGCGGGGCAGGCTTGTATCCATTGCTCATCACATAGCTAAAGGAAAGATACGGTCACATTTAGATACGCATAGTTAATGTATAAAAATATATATATATATATAAAATATATAAAATTCATGAAAAACAAAATAAAACAATAAGAAATATCTTTTGTTTTCATACGTCTTGGGAAGCTTGATTTTCTTTAGATTCTCCTCTGCTTTCTCATCACCCATACCAACATGGCAACCTAGTGCCAGGAGAGTCCTGTGCGATAATAAAGACACGGGTTTCACCAACAATGGGACGTAAACTTTCTCCTCTGACCTTTAAATCTCTCAAATCTAACCTGCTACTCACTTGAGAGTCTCAGCAGACATCTGCAGATTGTAGTTCTTCTCTGGTTCAGGCAGACTTTGGAAGTCCACCAGACAGGGATGGAGTTTCTTGTTGTCATCCCTAAACTGAAGGGAAAAATCATAGTATGTTACTCACAGTTTATAAATGTATGTGAATTTATATATGTGTATGTTAGTTTATGCTTTGTTTGCTTGTGTAAAGCATTTCCGTGTGATACATAGATATGAGTGTGGCATAATTTAAGCCTATAAAGTGGTTTGAGTTAAGGCGTGCTTAGTCTGAACTACATCCCTGCAGTTTTACTATTTCTGAACAGATATCAAGGATATACTCTTAATTACTATTATTATTATTATTATTAAAATGTGGTGGAATTAAAGAAATTACATATAACACATGTTTCTACTTGAAGGTGTCTGTTAAACAGTGAAGAATGAACTATAAACTAAACACACAGGCTAACATTTTGAAGCATTTCTAACTAGTTAAAAGCTCCAAACCACTGATGTTGTCAAACCAGTAATTTTGTATAGTTGCATGTGTTCTGCAGTGCTGACACCATACTCACAATCCCATAGGTCCAACCCTGCTCAATACGCGTGATAGCCCAGAGCTCGTGAATATTCTCCGCCAGTTTTTCTCGGATACGTTCCAAGTGGGGTGGCAAGACAATCTATAAAGCAAAGAAAAGTTTAAAAAAAAATGAAAAGAAACAAACATATCACATGCCGAGTTTAGGTGAGGGGATTTTACCTGAATTGTGTCCACAGGGCAGGGGGTGAAAGATGTGTGAGTGAGGGACAGAGTAGGACCCAGAAGATTGCGCACACCATCAAAGTCATGCTTGTACTCCTTGATGTGTTCAATACGCATCCTCTCTCTAGGCAACAAGGCCTCGTAGCATGGCGCATAACCAGGCGGGGGCATGAATTTAAAGTCCCCATGGCGACCACCGAGGAGGAATCGAGCCCTAAGGGGACAAAAACCAAGTGAGTTCAAGTCTTTATCTATATGACAGAGGTTTATATACTACTAAACTTCTTTATGACAGTGGTTCATTGATCTTCATAAGACTCATAATAAAGAAAAATTTGATTTTATTTTTGTGCCAGTTCCTGAGCCTGTTTCCCTTCTTGTACTCATCAGTCAATGATCCATAAGCCCCATCTCAGCACTCTGAAGAACCATTACAGACAAATCCTATAAGAGCTTTTAAGGGACAGGACTCTGAAGATTTTAAAGCTATTATTTGGGACATTAGACAATAATCTAAAGAAATAAAAGAAATTTTATTAACTATTAAAAATATAAGACTGGAGAAATTCTGAAATATAATGCAATAAGAATTATTTTGTTACTTCCCCATTGTATATTAGTACATCGACAGTCCAATAATCGAAATTAAATTACATTATTTTAAAAGCTGACAACTTCCTGAGAAACCATTAAATTAGCTTCTGTGCCTGCATAATTGCATTGCATCAAAATTTGTCACATGAATTTGCTGGTGCACTAGTCCAATAAAGACATAACTATGTTTCTCATTTACATTAATCAACAGAATACAAGTAAACAGTGAAACAGAGGAATATGGTTTATTTGTATGTTAAACTTACTTGACCCCAGCAGAAAAGCTAATGACAGGAAAGAAGAGGCCATCGACATTAAAGTTTTCAAACATGCCCTGAACTGGGTGGCCATTAATACGGAAGGAGATACTGGGCACACTGAGATCCAGACAGCAGCTTACAACATCATCGGCAGCCAGTGTATGTGCACTGGGCGAAGCCACCTGCCGGGCCACAGTACCTGGATAGTAGAGCAGGTAGTGAAGAGGTCATAACAAGACATAAAGCAAAATTGTAAATCCTCTAGTAAGCAATTTAAGGAAATCTTACCTGACCACAGATGCAGTCCATCAAAGCCATATGAGTAGAGGTCATCTCCCACACCATTACCACCCCAGCCTTCTCCTCCTCCAGGATAGGGGCTATAACCTTCAGTCAAAGCCCAGCCTACCCGCAGGTGAGTAGCCTGTGCGGTCACAAAGGCTTCCACATGGTCTACCATCACCTCATAGTACCACTTCTTATACTGCGTTGACCCCTCACATGTACCTAAGAAGATGTTGGGCCTTACACTGAGCACAGAGGAGAAAGTACATTAGCATTAACTTTTATAGACAACAGGATTATGAAAGTTGCAAAGAGAAAATAACTAAAAGCTAACAACGTGGAAATATTGTAAAACAATGTATATTTGGACACCTGTGCACCTTTAATTCTTGCAAAATCCCAGAAACATTTGTGTCCTTTTATATTTATATTTATCTAATTGTATCTATTTCTACACTTCTTTTTATGCTATTCCTTTGTTGTCTGTTGTATGCATGCTGCTATGACAACTCAGTTTCCCTCTGGGATTAATAAAGTTTCCCTGATTCTGATTCTGAAAACAACTTAACGGTAGTTCAAGTACCTGGTGACATAGTTTACAATGTTGGTCTGTAGCAAGAGGTCACGACCTGGAAGTAGATTTTCAGTGATGAGGTTCTGGTTGGACCTCACAGCTACACCATTACACACACAAAGAGAGCGCAAGACATCCAGCACCTAAAGGTAGAAACATAAACACTTTCATCAGCTTAATTATCAGTGGCTTATCCACTGGTTAAGATTACTAAAAACAGAACAGCATGAACAAAAAGCGTTATTATGAGTCAAATTCGGTCTGACATCCTTTTTGTCACCAGGAGTGTCTTTACGTTAGCTAGCTACCACCAACAGGTAAAATGATATTTGCTTGGATTTTGTTTGTTTTTTGAGTTTGATTATTTTACCACTTTATAGATCTACTAACTCATATGATAGCTCACCAGTATCTCCTCCACAGGAGATGCTGGTGAGAGGAGATAAACTAGTGTCTCTCCAAACGCAGTTACATTTAGCACTGATATAAAATCAAGCAAAACAGGCAGTCCTTCATCCACACACTAATTTCAAAAAGTGCACAGTGTGAATGGATGCATGCATCTCAGTCTTGCATATCTTGATTATATCTGCAAATCCTGACAAGAAACTATAGCACAACAGATTTAACGTGTTAAACGTGTCATATTGAAAATATTCAAATATGAGTGCATATCATATGGAGCTAATTTATTTTCCCTGTCAGTGAGATATCGCCTACCTTATGGTTCCTTCCATGTTTGTCCAAGAGAGAGATGATGGATTTGATGTGGTTCTCCTGGATGATGTTCAGAACCTCAGGGCTTTCAATTAAGACACAGTACAGCACCTCAAGAATACCTAAAAAAAAAAAAAAAAAAGGATTCACATAGTGTTAATATTTAAATAATATGTGGTCTTCAGGCTAGGCACTGGCTGGCAGAGTCTTCAGAACTGCTGGGTCTTAATCTTGCCGTATAAAGCACCTTGAGGCAACTGTTGTTGTGAATTTTTAACCAACTCCTGATCTAGACTGGATGCACTGAATGTAAGGAGACTTGTGTATTTCAGTTATATTGTATCAAAGGTGTTATTAATCTGAGGATTTTCTAAGTGGAAATAACAAACAACACCCTAGGGCTTAATGCACTAAGCTGTGCCAATTATAAATAGTAGATCCAGCCAAGCCAATTAGTCGAAACACTTGTAATTTGTGGGCAGTGGGTGTACGACTGAATGAGTAAGGCGCATTCCAAACCTGAGGAGGCCTCCAGACGGTCCAGCTTGCTGACCAACCAGTCGAGATTGTCACAGAACAGTGCACAATTTGATCGGTTACCCCTGATCAGAGAAGCTGTGCAGTGGAGACACAGAGACAAATCATTTTTTTCTTTATTCAGCAGAGACCACGTGTAATTTGTGGTTTGTGTTTTCAGAGGTCGTACCCAGCAGCTCATAAAGGAGGTTGACAATCTCCTTCCAGGACTCTGCAGCCTCCTCTCCCGCAAATTCAGAAAAGTGGGCAGCAGTGTTGTACACATTCAGGCGGTCAATGCACTCCAGCACAATGGTTATCATTCCCTGGGGTTGAAAACAAAAACAAAAGGATCAGGATTCATAATCATCCAGTTTTTGTTGCTGTAAGAGCTGGTGAATATACTTTGGTAAAGATTAGGGCGTTTACATTAAAGCTGAGAGTTTAGGTCATGTTCACATCCATTTAAACTTATTTTGTATCAAAAAGAACATTCCCCTTTATTCTGAATATAATACTGAAATTACTTCTAATTAAAGTTACATTAACATTATAAAGAGGTGGATTTAAGTTTGTAGGTTACCAAGACTTGCATTGACAAGCTTCACATGAATTAATGCGATTTAAAACACGTCCAGGCAAGTGATAAAAAATAATTGCAATTGTATGTGTAAGAAGTGTATATGTGAGAGTATAAAAGGCCCTCGGTGGTTTCAAATGTGCAAGTTCCCCTACACAAACAAGAATTTATAGCTTAGTTTTAGTTAAAAATCAATGGATATTGAAAGTCTCGGGGTGCGAGAGGTTTTGATAGCAGCATGCTGATTACCTCCTCCTGGAAGAGGTTCTGCCGGTTGCGGAGAGAGCGGAGCTTGGTCTGTTTCTCTTCGTGTTCCAGTTCCTCCTCAGGTGGACGAAAGTAGAAGATGAGATCTTGAAGAGAGAGGATGACCGACTCCAGAGGAAGTGACCCTGTCCCTGGTGACTTGTTCTTCCCACTGAGGGAGTCCAAACCCCTGAAAGAACACAAAAAATGAAATAATATGTTAATATGACTGCATCCTGTTGCAAAGAAGAATTTCCACTCATCCACATTTTAAAAACATATATACTTACTTGATGAACTGCCTGAAGAGGCCTGTAGTGCTGTAAATCATTCGAGCAGCCTGTGACTCTTCAGTTTGAGAGCGGGACACAGTCAAGGCATCGTCCATATGGCCCTCCTGGTGCAGAATAACCTGGAAACACAGACAACACAATTACCACATGACACTGCTATTATTTTCCGTTGCTGGTACTTATTTTCTCCTTGAATTACTAGGGAAAAAGATCTAAGAAACTTAAGAAGATCTCCCATTATCAATATTTACTTATTTTCACATTAAACATTAAAACCCACAGATGCAGGTAAACAATATTGAAATCTGACAAATGTTTCAACTGGCGAAAGGTCTGGACTGCAGGCAAGCCAGCACCCGGACTCTTCTGCATTGATGGTGCTTTTTCAGATGTACAAGCTGTGAATATGCAGTAAAGTAGCCCCATATCATCAAAGATCCAGCCTTTTTAACCGTGTGGTGATAACAAGAAAGATCTTCCACAAGCCAAATTAATCCACATGTGGAATCCATGTTTTACCAGAATTTCAAATTTTGACTCGTCCACAGAATAGTCTTCCACTTTACCTCGGTTCCTTTTAAATGGCCCAGAGAAGATGGCAGTATTTTTGGATCAGGTTCACATGTGGCTTCTTCTTTGTATGACAGATCTTTAACCTGATTTCTGGAAGTGTTCCTGAGCTGAGCCCATGCACTGATTTCCATGGCAGAATCATGTCTGTTTTTAATGGAGTGCTGCCCAAGGGCCCAAAGATCACAGGCATCCAGTTCTGATTTTTGGTTTTATCCAACGTGCACAGATTTCTCCAGATTCTTGGGATCTTTTGAGGACATTATGTACTGGGTG
The DNA here is from genome assembly GCA_015107715.1 of Tylochromis polylepis. Taxonomy (NCBI): domain Eukaryota; kingdom Metazoa; phylum Chordata; class Actinopteri; order Cichliformes; family Cichlidae; genus Tylochromis; species Tylochromis polylepis. The sequence goes on along the minus strand of VVHJ01036353.1, from coordinate 35,706 downwards.
TTTGGTATGCAAGGGCCACAACTGAGAACAGGAAGGCAGCCCAGAGGGTAATTAGCACCCTCTGGGCTAATTAGCAAAAAAATCATTGGCTGCACTCTGTCACCCCTGGAGGCCATCGCCAGATCCTCCTGTCTCAGGAAAACCAGGGCCATCACAGGTGACCCATTGCATCCCGCCCACCACCTGTTTGACATCACTGCCCTTTGACATGTTTTCTATGTTCTACTGTGAATAAAATATGGGTTTATAAAATTTGCCAATTATTGTGTTTTTATCTACATTTTACACAGTGTCACAACTTTTTCAGAATTGGGTTTGTATCTCACTTTTATTTCCAGGATAGACCATTACCTTTCTCTTCATCATTCCCAAACGAGCAGCTTTTGCATCCAGGGCAGCATATGTGAGCCACAGGCCTGTAGACACATGCTGGACAAAGCACATGGACTCTCCATACTTAATCTCTGGAATGCCCATCCCCTCAACATCACGCTTCTGAGCCACCTCCACTTTCTCCTGCTCGGGGGAGAAAAGGACAGTACATGAGAAAATAACTGAAGTCAATGAGAGAATAAATCATAGTATAATAACTATGAATATCCAAATGCACTGAGAAATTCAAATTCACATGTTGACCTTTGAAGCACGGAAACAGAACGCAGACAGTTTGGTGTTTGCCTTCTCTGGATCGACCACCAGGAGGCCCTTTTCCTCGTCAAGACACAGGTACCGGCCCGTCGTGATGTGGCGAATACGAAAAGACTGTCCCCACTTCATGTGGCTACCACTCCAACTGCACAAAGTTAAAAAAAACAAACCAAACTATAAAGAAGCCAACAAAACACAATCGTGTGTCGTTACCTGCCGTGTGTCCTTTTGACTGAGAATTTCACAGATAACCATAAAATCCATGATGGGTTTAATTAATGTTAATAAGGTTTTTTTTTCTGTTTCTTATTCTTACCTTACCCAGCAATTCAACCGACTAATGTGTGTCACATGACTCTCTTGAGGAGATAATCACCTGATTCTGAGGGGCTCCAGCCTCCACAGGGATCGAGCCTGACTGCACACAGTACCGCCTTCATAATGAGCCATCCTGCGGCAGAGTGGGCACACGCACACACAGTATGTATATGGTATCACATTAACGGGACGTTATTCTACTAAGAACAACTTAGCGTCCCTATATTCTCACCTGCGCTTTTCTTCTCCTTCCTCTGGTGTAGCGATGGCCAGACATTCGTCCATGTGGCCATGGAAAAGCCTGAGAACATGACCTCCTGTTAAATAACCTGTGTAAAGGAACAAACATCCAAAGCGATTCTGTGTTATGTTTATTTTTATGGGTGCAAAGAAAAGACGGAGTTGTTTAAAGCAGGTTTGTACCCTCAGCTAGTTCACATCCTGAACTAATTGGATTCATGTTCCAAAGAGTCTGCATGAAGGAAGCGTCCACCATGAGATCTCCACTGGCATAGGACAGATGCTGAAGACAGAAGAGAAGAAGATGATTAAAAAAGACATACTGTGTATATGTCTTGTGTATATGTCTGCACCATTGTGCAAAACGAGGAGTAGTCGTACCAGGTATCTCTCGGAGGACACACTGACAAGGATGAGGTCGTCACCCACCCTGACCTTTTCACCTTCTGACCTTTGTTTAGAGGCTGGATGAATAGTCCACCAACATGCCTCACCTGCAACAAGAGTAAGAAAAAAAAACAGCTATTTCCAAATATAGACAGATAACTTCTGTTTGCTAACAACGTCCTGATACTGCACAGTAATCACTGCTTATATCCTTCAGCCCAACAACAAAGTGGATATAAACTGCTGACTATTTTTGTCAATAGCTTTCATGATGGCAATAACAACAGCACCAGAGAACAATGAGCTAATACCAGGTCTAAAAATGTATGCCGCTGCATTTCCCTTACCAGTGGAATCCTCTTGTAAGCCCACATCGAAGGCCAGTTTGTCCGTGAGGGACCGAGATGTAGTCAAACAGCTCAGGTACTGGGGAGATTTTTATAGAGGACATGACTCTAAATAGCACATTTAAGGACATCTTATACAGGATTCCATTTATTCCTTGCTCATTTCTAGCCTTACCATGCCTGAGTGGTGGTGTCTCAAAAGGATGGCATGACCATACAGTAAAGTGCGATGACCTCCACCTTGGGACGACTGAAGTGAGAAATTATAAAAAAAAATAAAAATAAATACTTAACAGGCCAAATCAACACAAGTGACTCTATACTTCAACAAACACACTGACCTGATGGGGGGAAACAACGACACATTTTTAAAGGTTCAAAGATCGGAAGAAAAGATTAGAGGCTGGTTGAAACTTTCAATAACTGAAAATGAATGCATTCCTAAAGATCTTAAAGCTCTATTCATTTGTTTATATTGTCCATTATATGTAGCAACTTTTGTTGAACTGATTGATCCTGTATATGGTGTACAGGCTTTTCACGCAAAGTACATATCCTATTAGGATCAATAAAACGTATCTATTCTCTCGGATGTGCTCAATGTATGTAAACAATAGTTCTAGTTCAGTCACATATTTAGATGTGCGTCACAAGTTTATATTAACTAATAATGACCTGACCAATTAATTTATTTAAACCCTAAATTCAGTCACCATAGATTATAGTCTCAAACACAAGCACAACATTTAACCTTCCTACCTTTTGTCAACATCCAGTAAGGATGCAACAAGAAAACACAATTATTGTGGTGGTTGTAAAAGAAAAAAAAGAAAAAAACCACCCAAACAAAAAAAGAAAAAAAAAACATTTAGGGGTGTTGACAGGAAGATAAGACTAAACCTTTATTAAGGGCACCCATAATCCACTGGGATGAGTTAGGGGCAGGTATGTCAAGTGTTAGGATGATGCTTAGAGCCCTAAACTGCATTAGCATTAGCACGAGGCTTGGTTAGGACAGGTGTTGTGTTGGTGATTGTGTTGTGGGTCTTATCCCCAAAAGCGTGTGTTAAGAAGGAGATAGGCCTGTCCACAGCTCTGGGGTGTCCAATTTCTCCATCCATCCCTGACATATGTGGGTGGGAACCTCTGCTGGGCTGCATGCCATGCTATTCTCATCCTCTTGTTCATCAGTAGGGAAGCCTGGCTCTTCCACATCTTTCAGCTCCTGTGAAGCAGGAACTGTCTAGACTAGTCACGGTAATGCAGCTAATAAAAGGCTTGAAATAGTTTCTCTTAAAGCTAGCTTAAGATCATTGCCTCAGCCGTATCAGGTTTCATTCACCTGTCTTATAAAAGATTTGACACTGGGTTTTTTTTCTTGATGTGCTAACTGATATTTTGATGATATACTAATCAAAATGGCACATTGTAGTTCAGTTGTGACAAGCATATTGTCATCTGTGTTTAACTGGTAATCATCTGGAAATAAAAATAAAATAAAAAAAATACCAAAAACAACCAAAGGTTCCTCTTACAAAGGATCAGAATGCCTTTATAGTAAACCAAGCGTGTACATTTATAGTAATGAATCTTTTTGATCAATATGATAACATGTTCTGAATAAAAGGAGAACTGGGATGTGTTAAATGACCTGTTATGCTCATTTCCAGCTCCTCATTTTTATTGTTTGACTGCTAGAGGGGCCTCATACTGGGCTCTGGTTCAGCCCCTTTTCACCCACTGTTCTAGCTCCTCTACCTCTAAAGCCACACACCCTTTAAGACAGCTTTCTTCTGATTGTCTGGACGGTTTTAACAGCATGTGGATGGGGCTTATGTGCTCTTTGCGAGAAGTGTCCGTTTGACATGACCATATTGAGGATATCTCCCCTTGCATCACACACATCTAAGTGTAGAAAAAAACGGTCACGGACCAAATCCTGAGAAACCTGAGTGTTCTGCTCACAGGGATTGTCTTTACATACAACCTTATTATTTGAATGTTTGGCCATGTTTAGCATCCACAACTGTAGCAGTAAGTATATGAGGAAAAAAAGGAAAAGCACAACAGGTCAATTTTTAAGACTCACAAAGAACAATGATCTAAAACAAATTAGCAACATCAAGCAAGGTAAAATAATAATTATGATCAATGGGCTGTTGATGCCTTTTGCACAAAATGCAAATGAATGATGCATTGTGACGCCTTGTCGCTGTCTCATATTGTGGGACAGATAGAAGTTTAATTATTAGAAAAAATGCTGCGCTCTATACTTGCTTCAAAACTGTGAAAAAAAAAAAATCAAATGTTTACCTAAAGCTTTACTTTTTTACACTTAACAGTGCTGTTTTTAATAGCTCAGCATAGAGACAGTGGACTTGAACTCCACCAGTTGCTAAAAGCTATACACAGGTGTTCATGACAATCACCTACTTAGGGTGAGGGCTTAACTGATACAAATCGAGATGTGTAAATGATACAGCACTACGTATTTCATTCACTAGGACATCCACTTGCCAACATGACAGGAACAAGGACAGTTGCCAGGTTGGTTGGGACACACATTACAGGAAATAACACACGTTAACAGACATACCCATTTGTCCAAATCGACTGCCTGCTTTGCAAAGAGCAAGAAGGGAAGGGGAGCGGGTATCAGATGGCAAGTAACAAAATCATAATAAAATAAACACCAAAAATAAGTCCATTGATGTAGGCTGAAGGAATCTGGTTCATGATATCTCCAATTGTGAACTTTCAAATTCATTTTGAAAGCTCCATCTGTGATGGAGCAGAAAAATACCACCTACATATAAAGACAGGACTGGCACGCGCTACTAAACACTGACCCACAATCACATGAGAGGATAAACAGCAAATTTATTTCTCTCTGTCTAAAACAGACAAATGTCCAGGATCTTTTAATCTTAGACTGGAAACCAAGTGTTCCGAACCAGGATGTTTTTAAGTACATACAGAACAATGTAGTCATCGGTTTCTTAATTCATATACTGTTAGAAACAACCAAATTTGCAATAAGGATGAGGTAAACATAATTGATCCATATTAATGTTAGCTATTGCACATCAAGTAAAACAGACTGGAAATTGCTGGAGAGTACCTGTACCTATTTTTGTTGTTAAACTTGGCTGGGTACTTCTTGTTGACATGGTGGACAGAGAGTAAGATTGGTGTTCAATTTCTTTGTAGCTGACCACAACAGCAAATATGCATGCTTTCAAAAATGTTGTGGTTTTTCTTGCTATATAGGTTTGGCGGTAGTGGCAAACAACACAAAAAAGTTATGCTCAACAACTGCACGCAACAAACTGCAAACACAATGACGTTAGCAATTCCAGCTGAATGTGAAAACTTTCGTCTGGTGACAGTAAGATGGACAGTGATAGAGGCAGTAAAATTGCATACAGAATATATATATATATTTTTTGCCATTCAGAAAGACGATGAAAATCTTCATAATAAGGTATATTTCTTTAGTGTGCCTTTCATAAGTCACATTCCGTTTAGCACTACATGAATCTCTTACATTTCTGAATAACGCTTTCACACTCTCAATATATTTCTATTTATCTTTTACTAGTTTCTTTGTTTCTAGTTATGACCCCCACCTCGGTCATCTCCACTGTGTTGGCCAGCATCTCCTGCAGAGCACGGACTGAGAGAGACTGCTCCAGAATGAAGGTACATATGGCCAGGTCTGGGGGCACATTCTGCAAATGCGTAAACAATAGAGGCGTAAAATTAAAGTTGATAAAAAAAACAAAACAAGGGGATGTACAGGACAAAGAAAGGGAGGAATGGGTAGCAGAATCTCACCTGAGCGTTGGATGTGGTTTCTAGGAAGCAGAGACGGTTCCCGAAGCCCTCGCAGGAGAGACACAGTTTAATCTGTTCCTTCAGGACGGAGGCAGTGCACTGCAGAACGACCTGGTCATCCTGCACTCAGTAAGCAAGCAAACAGTTATCAGTATTTCTTATTCACTTTTCTTTCAATTCCAGGATACATAATTTTACATTTTCATGACTTATTCAACCACAGTTTTCTGTTAGATCTTTGTTGCAGTTGTCCTTGCCAGGTTGTTTTTTTTTAGGTATTTCTTTTTTATTAAAAAAAATGTGTTCACTTGATACTGCAGGCATTCTGTTGTACAATACTGACCTTTTATTGACTGAACTGAAATCCTCTGCAAGAAGTGCGAACGAGGAAAACTCGCCTACAGCACATTTCAAATAGACACTTGCTGTAGAGTACACAGTGACTGAAGTAAAAATGACTAGTACACGTGGAGAAAAACCCTATGATTTATTATGTTTTATGACTTTACCACTAATTAATCTCTTGCTTTAATTAGATAATCTATCACAGCGAATGCTAAACCTGCAATAATTTAAGTAAGTAAGTAAGTAAGATAGACTTTATTAATCTCACGAATGAGAAACTCGGTGTGCACACAGCTATGAAACTATTGTATAAATAAATAACAACTTTTCAAATCAATCCGAGTTTAAATCCATCCCCACAATAATAACGTGACTAAAATAGGTAGATCTTATGTACACCTTGATAAGTTGAGAAATTTAAACTGTGAATGTGTAAAGAATTTGTAGTACACAACCAAAGGATATGAGCTTTCAGCAGAATTTAAACAGCTCCTTTTAGTAAGGTATGGCACAATATTTAGATGTGCCTCTATTCCATGGGCAGAATGCTAACAGTGAGTAATTTGTTTGCTCCTCGTCAATGCCTGGACGCTCCAGAGACTGTTGTAAAAACAGCGATAAACACCCCCTCGCATGTGAACCTCACACCTGACACTCAAAATTCTCAGCTGTTTCTTCTACTCAGTCATTATGTAAGTGACTCCATCATTTAACCTGAATAATATCCCCTCTACAGCTCTGGACAGATCCCTGACTTTCCTCCCCTCTCTTCTAACAAGTAATGAATCATTCTGTCTTCTCGTTTTCTTGAAGTGCTCGCTGTCTCACCCTGGTTATTCTGCAGCTGTAACGTGCCATGACTTACTGCAAAAAAAAATAGCAGGCACTTTAAAGCGAGGTCAAAGACAGCAAAGGAGTTTGCATATCTCTGTTTATAGCTTAGCATATAACAGGAAAATGGAAAACGATGCAGAGCTGTGACCTCATAACATCTCCTCATCTCTTATGCCCAGAGGCCTCGAGTGTTTCTTTGGCTGAAAAGTGACCCCTCTTCCTTTGGCTGAGCTATCATGTATCTCTCCCTCCTCAGCCTAGAAATGTCTTCTCTGTCCTTTCCTTGCTTTGCCTGCTCTGCACTTCAGAAAAGTGGAGCAATGTGTCCTCTCTTTCATTGCAGACATGAGCAACAACACTCAATGCAAGTCAAGAGTTACTAAAACTGCACAGGACTCACACAGTTTTTTTTTAAACTGACTTTTAAACCTCAGAAGTATCAGGAAACAAAATTGGATTTGGAATGTTTTTTTTTTTCGTCTCCCTTGTGCAACAAAAATACCTACCTACACAGCACCAAGCTGAGATTCAGACCAGTGCCTGCATGCACTACAATGACATGCATCTTTATCGAGACTGACTCAGTATACCTGTTCTAAAGCCAGCATTACAGAGTGAGAATATGGCTATAAGGTCTAAACAGGGCTAAGCAAGGACTTTCTAAAGTGATCGTGTTTTAGGGCAGTGCACAAATACTCAAACCACATTAAGCAAATAGGGCTGACCTAATAAGTGTCTGAAAGTGGACTAAAGTTACCAAGTGGCTTACTGTTGAGCGATCAGGTGACAGCCATACACACTGTATGTCCTACAATTATACAGCAGTCCTGCTCACTGGCTTCTAATCTATTTCAGCAGCCGCTGCCCCACATGGTGGACAAACGCAGCTTCTACCTCTGTAGTCACGATCTAAAAAAAAAACATTACTAGATTTACTAGAGGACTGCAAGGACTAAAGCAATAAATCTGCACAGAAAAGTATAAGTTTGTGTAGAAAGAATACTCTATTTTGTTTTCTTTATCAGTTTTTCAATTTGTGTTATGTTTAAGTATTTCGTGAACATGTTCTTGAAAGTGGTTGATGATGATTATTAGCTTATATTTTGGACTTTGGAACAGAACAAACACCAAACCCCTGCCACACTGTGGAAAAAAAATCATTTGTGGCACAGTGAAGATAAGAAACCAACTTTCCCCAACAAACCTACAGAAATGCTTCTTTAATGTATTTTACAGCTTTAAACAAAGAACCAAAAGGACAAAGCACAAGACAGTTACCTGTCAAACTGGCTAGTGGAAGGGAAAAACAGTCAAGATTTAGCCAGTCCTTGCGAGAACTTTGCTGGCACATGTTTAAACCAGTTATGCTGAATAACTGGTTTAAACCCTCCAATGCACATTTATAATACTGCTAAGTCAAATGTATCAGCAACTACAGGGCAGTGTCCTTCCAGAAGTCACACTGCGTGAATCACTTCCAGTTTGACCACGTGAAAAGCTGACACACAAACCCACAGGCTTAGCTCACAGAGTTATTAATAGAGGCAGCTTTAAGGATTTGGAAGATGTGCACCTGACAGTTAATTGTAAACCAACCACAATTCCTGATTATTTGTTAATCTTTTGTGACTATATCTGATGGGACTAGGACAGCTAGGATGCACTGAGTAGAAGTCAGGATGTCATGATTATCATTCCTCTGACCCACTGAACTTATACCTGAGCCATGTAAAGACATAAGACACATTTAATGCCTCATCCGAATGCTGTTTGTAAGGCTACAGCCAAACCATGTTTGGACTTGGCAGTATCTGGATATGCGGATATTTGGGGTCAAAAGGAGAAGTCGAGACAAATGGAACGAAAATAGTAGACAGACAAACAAACAAACCAACTTGTGAGCATAAATAGCACCAACAGAAGTATGTATTGCACCAGAGGTTTACAGCCAGAAGCACAGATAGTGAAAGCAGACACCTTTGTATATTCTCTAGGGCCCTCTAATGGTGCACATGCAGACAGAGGGTAGCCAAGGATTCCCCAGAAAAGCAGGCATGGTGCCCGCGGCAGACAGGAAGCAAACAAGCAAACAGATGCAAAATGGTGAGTGATATCTGCTCCCTCTAATCCTTTCATGATCTCCTAAACTAAGAGATTAGCCACAATCAGGGAACCAGGTGTAACAGAACAGCTGTGAACAAAGCTGGAAAAAATATTGCTGTGGCCACGGTGGTGTGTCACCGTTTGATTTGTTGACAGTGACTGTTTATAGAGGATGTTCTTAAATTACAGCTGGGGCAACAGAATCTTTGACACACCGCAGGTCCCCAAGTGAAAGACATAAGCCTAGTTTATCTGGGATTTAACAGTTTATGGGTTATTTGGGACATCTTTACACCGGTACGTCCAATACAGTGACATGAATGCCAGCAACAAAGTTATGTTGCACTTCTAACTCCTGGGAAGTTGCCCGTTTTTCCACTAGCAGGTAATCAGCTTTGATTCAGCACAAAGTGACTGCTAAAGACTGTGACACAGGAACGAGTGGGCTTATAGACACGTTTATAAAAAGCTCATTTCCTGGCTTTGCTTTTTATACTGAATTCTAGTCATATATTTAGAAATTTTCTTATCGCTAACATTCTACATTTTAGTATTGGCAATATAAAATACAATTATTATTAGCTTTATCTTGTCAGTATTAAAAAACAGAGGGCAAACACACACTCATCCAACTGAGTCAAGTGGTTCTCACATCAGAATCAGCAGCTCAGTAGCAACAAATTCTTTCTGCCTTTTAATGCTACACTTCCACATTGTTAACTCCTACATCCATGCTACTGAAAACCTGTCCTTTAATCGACTCATTAGCAAACAGATAACATATTCATTCTTTCTTTATGGCTCTAGATTTCTGTCCAGTGCTCCCATTGAACTGTGCTGACGCAGGCCACCCCAGGCTATTGATTATACTCCTGTAGACATAAAAAGAGTGAGGGACAGCACATTACTCAATATGTGGGTGGAGGAGAGGAACAGTTCAATAAGCCAGAGGGGAGAATAGTGATGGGGTTTCCCTTTGAAAACTGGGAGAGACCATGCAGGTGCACTATCAGCATCCTTCATCACAGAGCACTGTCTAACAAGGGCTTGTAGCACAGTCTTTTAAATTATAATGAAGCTTCCAAACACCCTTCTCCTGTTCTCCCTGACTTTTATTGTGCATTTCATTCGAAGTTTAAAGTTTCACTCTTTATTGTCATTCTTTCATATAGTTTCTTTCTTTGTACAATACTACAGTGAAATTGTAGTAGTATTGTCCCACATCGGTGCTAAAGAAAGACATATATAACACAATGAATACCATATAAAGAGAATGATATATATATACAGTAGGTGCAGAAAATCTAATATTCAATATGTATATTTATATTCTGATGTATAAGCACACACTGTTCACACTCCTGCCATCTGACAGATGCTACAAGTGTGTGAAAGCAAGGACAACCAGTTTAAAAAGCGGTTTCTATCCACAGGCCATCAGGCTACTGAATCACTGACTAACTGTCGAACTGTGATTATCTTTGACCTGTAAACTTGCCCATTTTGCACATTTATATACAATATAACACAACTTCATACAATATAAACAATTCTAATACTGCACGTTCTGTACATATTACCACTGTGACAGTGTTGCAACTACTTGCACTTTAAATTCTGACTACACCCACTTGTGTTACTTTATTTGTTATTTTCTATCCTCAGAGTTTATTCTTTATTTTAGTTGTTTATTTAGTTGTGTGACGGGAACTTGCAAAGTAAGAATTTCATTGCTCTGCGTAACCACTTGTGTTTTGCGGTGTATATGACAATAAACTTCTTGAATCTTGAATCAGTTATGTCTTGAAACTCTTCAACTGGGACTCGTTTAAAAAGAAAAATGAAATCCTTATTTTCCCAATATCTTCTCAGGTCTGTGCAAGCTGAGGATGTGACAACAATCATCAAGTCCTAACATAAAGGTCTGACTGAGAGCTGAGCGTTCAGGCTGCATACAGTGCTCACCAGATGAAAACCCTATAATTTACCATAACACCTCTGAAACCATGTCATAGCGCCAGTTTCGCTTTTTGTTCTGGGATTAACTGTAAGTGGGTTTTAAAAAAAAAATATTTAAGTGCAATTTGTGGAAGTATCTGGATTTATGGGATTCTTCTCCACGACATAATATCATTAGGAGGTATCTGACCTAAATTCAATCTGCAGCATGTGAAACTGCAGCCCCAGACCTGCAAGCGGATTCATAAAGAACTTTCTTCAGCAGCAAGAATAAAAAACACTCCATTAGCAGATGGTGTAGCCCCCACAGAACCCTGATCTGAGTCATTGTGCACGTACATGAAGACACAGAACCAAGTGAGAGCGGCCAAATCTACAGAAGAGCCGTGGCAAGTAATCCATTACGCTTTGGCTCATCCTACTTTGAAAAACTGAGTGAATTTTTGAAAAACATAAACAGCATCTCAATTTGTAGTTAAACAGCTCAACAAGAGTTGTAAAGAATCTTTTGTGTATCTTTTCTTTCTTTTTCTCTCACTGCTAACAGTACATAATATATAACTTCTCTAACTATATTACGGTGTTAATATTTGTATGACACTCGATACCGAAAGGTCATGAACGTCATTCAACACCGATTGAAACGCTTCAGAGAAAGTCATGCACACATTAAAATATCTAGTTAAATGTGAAGCTTCTTTCCCTTTCAATTAGCACCACAATAGAGCAAATTTAAATCCTCCCTAGGTGAACTGGAAATGCCAAAAAAATGTTTCCATCTTATTGCTAAAGTGAGAGGCTTCCTCCTCACAGCTGTTTTTTGTATTTGCAGCATTAGAGAAAAGCCTCTGCAGATTGGCTGACAGCGGGATACTAAGCAACAAACCCATTTTTACACAACTGCAGAGTAAATATTAAAGGTCAGAAGAGAAATGGCATGAAAAATAAGACATTTCCTATTGATGCGGTGATCTAAGGAGTTATTACAATGCTGTAAATGTATGTGTCTGCTTTAGGTGAGATATCTAATGTGGAAGGATGACTTGGTTTTGCAGAAAGCTCATAAAGTATGGAAGTTATTTGAGACAAAGAATAAAGGCAGGAAAGCTGTTACGCTACATTGAATTATTGCAGATAAATCTTTCAGCTGCACATAATAGACGGGATGCAATGTTGGGAACATTAAGAGCTTTCTCTTTTATTTTTTACTAATTTTCTCTAAGCTATTTGTTTCAATGTACACTTCTCACCCATTTTATTCTCTCTGTACGTTCATCCCTTTCGTTCTTTCTCCATTACCTCTACCAAGTCTGCTCTGGGCCTTCCCCTTCCACTCCGCTCCTATTTTAGTTGGCTGCACCTGTCACTATCCCATTCCCTCCTTCTGCTGACCAGCAGATACTTAGAGATCTTACTTGAAGAAAGAGCCAAAAGAGATTCTCTTGCTCACAGGCAAGATACTGAACACATAGGAAACTAGCAGATATCTTCTGCTACTGAAGAACATAAAGAAGAGGGAAAAACAACCTAAACTAATGTTACCAAAAAAAAAGCAGATTATATTAGAGCTACTAGGTTAAAAGACAGGCAGTAATTAATCATTGCAAATTCTCTAAAAGCTTAGTGGGTTGCACATTTAAAATAAACACAGACAACAGAATTAAGATTAAAATTTTAATAACAGACATCCCTCCTGCATTCAGGTCTTTTGAAAAGGTTGTTGACAATAATTCTAGTTGATGAGAAAACAAAATCTTCTAACTATATATAACCACATAGTATTATTATTTCCCTGAAAACTAAGCTAAAGCAGTGTTAGCTCTCAAATCCAGTGCTCAGGAAGCTCTAAGTTGAATTTTAAGTAAAGGTTTTGAAAGCCCACAGACACAGGCTTCATTTTCCTCCAGGTTAGAGAAACAGCTACAAACTACCAGAAGTGGCATTAAACTGCCTCTGCCCTTTGAAAGATGATAAGCCTGGCAGACAGGAGCAATTGAATGGAAAGCACTATTATATAAATCCGTTATTTTAGCTGGCCTAAATCCATATTCCATTCTTCAAAAAAGTTGATTTGCCTCAAGTCTATGTAAATTATTTTCCTGATCAGCAAGCCAGTGTAAGACGGATGTGAAATTCAGAAGTTAAATACGGCATTAAGAGTCATGGCACGGAAAGACAAGACTGTGAAACACAAGTGTTACATGTTCAAAATGAATACACAGCAAAATACCCCAAACTATAAGGACTGAAAAGACAAAAACACTAAGCATTTGCACACCATGCTCCTATGTTCCATTCATTTCTGCAAGATATTCAATTACAAAATTAATGTAATCTATCACAATGACACTGGGTCTATGGTGTTTTCATGTTAAAATGTGATACAGTACTAGACAATGATGACGTAACAGCGCCACATAAATGCAGATTCATGTTTGATGTGTACGTTATCAATATAGTCTCCAACAGTGTGTATCTGATTACTGAGTTTTATACTATTAGTTACATATGCATGAACTAGAATATATCCGTGACTGTATGTGACTTATTAGGAGTGTTGAGTTTCACTCACACTGTCATGCCCCTGTTTATTTGGTTACCAGTTACAGCATAGTAGAAGGCATTATTTTTGTTTTTTGGTCAAATTCAGGCTGTATGGTAACAACTGGGATGATCCCATTGTAAGATGTTCCATAGCAATGCCAAAGCAAGATGTGTTAATAGATTCATTCCTAGTTTGCCTTAAGTTTTTAACCCTTTACAGTTGCCCTCACTTCACTTTGTTTGGACTATTTAAGTGTTAACACACACACACACAAATAACAAGACAGTTGTGTCACTTTGCAACGCTTCTACAGACCCCCAACCCCCCCTCGCCCCCACCCCTATGTCTGTCTCGTGCCCAAGAGCAAAGCAGACCACCTGTTTATTGTGTAAACTGCTTTGACCAAAGCAGGCAGACTGACAGGTGCTCTGTGTGTGTGTGTGTGTGTGTGTGAGAGAGAGGCTTTATATGTGTTGCTATTCCAGTGTGGATGTGGTTATCTCCTAGGCTCAGCACTTCTAAAGCGGTGTTTTGCTTGCACACTCCCTATCCCCATTACCCCGTCTGTCATCTGCTGTCAGTACAATATCTGCTGCTACTGTAGCTCGCAGAT
>VVHJ01036348.1:0-12539 GCA_015107715.1 Tylochromis polylepis | reverse complement strand
CGGGGGATTCCCATGATGCATTGAGTTTTTCTTTTCCAGTCACCTTTCTCACTCACTATGTGTTAATAGACCTCTCTGCATTGAATCATATCTGTTATTAATCTCTGTCTCTCTTCCACAGCATGTCTTTATCCTGTTTTCCTTCTCTTACCCCAACCGGTCACAGCAGATGGCCGCCCCTCCCTGAGCCTGGTTCTGTCGGAGGTTTCTTCCTGTTAAAAGGGAGTTTTTCCTTCCCACTGTCACGAAAGTGCTTGCTCATTGGGGGGTCATATGATTGTTGGGTTTTCTCTGTATGTATTATTGTACGATCTACTGTACAAATATTAAGCGCCTTGAGGCGACTATTGTTGTGATTTGGCGCTATATAAATAAAATTGAATTGAACAATAGATGGATCAACTGAAGGCCCAGATGCATCTCTCAGGTCCCATCACAGGTCATTGCTGGATTTACTTACTAAGAGCATGATTTTCAGATACCTTTTATCTACTGTAGAGTGTTTTGCGACTTCTTATTTTATTGTGCACTCATCCAGTTTCCTCAGATTTTTTTAAGGACTAAGTGCACACCATGCCAAGACTTGTAGCTCTTTAGGAATCACCTCGTTGGTGCAAAACTACTATGTCTGTCAACTGTGGCATCTTTGACACTTTTTATTGATTTAACTGAAGAAATGGGAACAAATTATATGTTTTTTTTTAACAAGATGCTAGGAACAATGTGCTAAAGATGCCATTTAAACTTGCTCTTTGCCAAGTTAGGTGCCTTTTTTGGCACTTAACTCTGTTTTCAGTGGCTTAACACAAAAGAACAGAAAATGTCCACAGAACTTTGGAAGACCTTCAGAAAGCCTGGACAGCTATTGCTCTTGATTACTAAAATAAATAAATAAATAGAAGAAAGTCTGGCGACAGCAGGTGGTGCCTTAACAGTTTTGGTGAGTCGTTTATAGATGTCTAGAAACTAAAGGGAAAGAGCAACAAGCCAAGTTAAATGTACAATGCTCGATCTTGTGCGGGGCTTTTACTCATAATAAAGCTACTATCGGTACTTTTAGTGGAGTTCAGGCTGAGAATCTGAATAGCGGTACTCCATAGGTCTGACAGACTTTAACTTAGTCATTTGTCACGGCCACGAGTTTGGGGGAAACAACGTCGAGCACACAAAGAGTCAGCGTTGCGTTGTTTGGTTGTGTTTGGGCTAGCTAATAGGATTAGACGGCAGGACCGAACAGCATGACGAAGCTGTTCACGTTCAGTAGCGTGCACGCGCACACCCACACAGTCGATTGATCCGCGCGAACCGGACATATCAGAGGCAGCTAACACGGATCAAAGTGCTAACCACCGGTGGAAAAGTCTGGACTGACACCGTGTTTGCTCGTGTATTTATTCAAAGAGGATCCACTGTGTAAAGTTCGGCGCCCCGTTGGCCGGTAGCTCAATTAGAGTCAAATAAAATAGGTCTGTTTTCTCGAACAAACTGCCCCATTCACACGCGCACTGCAGCCAGAAAGGCATCTGCCTCTCTAGATCCGTCCAAAAACGCTACAGTGTGGTCAAGCTACGTACACAGATTAATGACTATTACTTATATTTTTAAAAATAGATAAACAAAAATGATAGTTTGTTTAGATATGATATTTGATATCGATATTTTGCTCACAGGTATTATCATAAAGCTATAAGTCACTAACAAAACCTGACGACGACACAGTGGGAGATTTCCTACGTACTATTTATGTCAAAGTTAATCGCATCGTGCTCTTTACTGAAGCGATGCGAGGTGGCCGTAAACGCACCTTTTAGATTGTTGGTCGCTTCTTCTTCTGCTGGTCAAATTAAAAACAATTCAGCAGTCAGGAAAAGTACCACAGCTCTTCGCAGTTTCACTGTTATGGGTCCGGTCCAGACGGCTGCTTGCTGCGCTTTTCTGCTCCACTGCGAATTCAGCGTTTCCTTCCCGCCCCTGTGTCCCTGAACTGAACCAGAGCTGAGAGCAGCAACAGCACGAAGCGGGAACAGGCAAGAGCTGACTTTTGTCCTGGAAACCGAATGCATGTGGGGATATCAGAAAGGGATCATGGGGGTTGTAGTATTTTATGAAAAAAAAATAGGTTTTTAAATGGGCTGGACAATAAAAAAAAAACGGGAAAATGGAATCCAGGGTTATTATAGTCAACTGAAACAGTGTGCACAGTTTACTGCACAACAGGAATAATCAGTGCTTTCAAAACTGAGATTAAATTACATTTGATTTAAATTCAAGGCAACATTTGTCTGAGATCAGGATTGTGGAGCTTTCCGGTGCCTCAATACAACAAGTTCTCATCTCTTCCCCAGAGAATGGCAGGCATGAGGCAGCAGGGAGCTTGGATTAAACGAGAGAATACAATAAAATGAAGGCTCACTTGGACAGATATCTGATGAGCAGAGCCCCAGGACATCAAATTTCTACTCCAAGCAGTATGTGACATCTCACCCAGCCATGCAAACCTCCAGATGTGGAGCAAGGCTGAAACACCTTCCTGTCCAGTCTGCTCTGGGACAGAGACACTCACTCATGACTCGCACCTTCACGAGGCCTTAAAAAAAAAAACAACAACAACAACAAAAAAACAGCCATCGACTTTGTGTTTAAAAGAGAACCGTCTTGTGTGTGTCCTCACTAGGACAGGGATTTGTGGCTGTAGTCAGGTTTTCTTACTGGTAATTGTGCAACAGTGCATGAGGTTCGTGAGTCTGTGCATTTCAAAACCTCATAATACAGTACAGAAGCTCCAACTTTAAAAACAGACTGAAATATTTGCTGACTTAAGAGACAAGACTTATAAACATAGATGCTTTTTATTTCTTGTTTGGTGGATGTCTGCGATTTACTTTTTATGTCATATTTTGTTTGTGATATGTAACCTGCCAAAGGACCGCAGATGCAAATGAACTTTTAGCTAACTCTGGTACAATGCACAACATTTCTGTTGATATTGTAGACACCCCTTTTCAAATGAAACAAACAAAAAGAAGACAGGAAAATGAAATACTGTAAATCTTTATTTCATGCTGCAACATTTGTACAGATTAGCTTTGTCCAGCTGCTGTCACAGAATTGATAGAGCCTCCTGGACTAGTTAATAATATCCTTATTTATTGCTGTCATATATCAAAATACATCCAAAGTATTGCTCACCAGTCACAGTCAAAGCAAACAAGTTTCGTATTACCACAATGGGTCCTGGAGCAAAGAGAATGGTAACGTCTCAAGGATCAGACTTAATTGTTTTCCCCTCTCTAATCAGGTGAAGAGTCTATATATCTTTCTAAAATGCTTTAAATTTGAATTTTGTCCAGAACCATGGCAGATCTAAGTGTGGAAACAACTACAGTGGTCAAAATTAAAAAGCAACATTAAATATCTAATGAGAAACATTACTGGCATCACTACTTTTACTTACTTTAATTAAAACATGATTTAAAAAAAAAAATATTTACATGGTATTCAGTAAGAACAGCATAAAAAAAATGCTACCTAGTGGAGTTATCTATTGCTACTTGTATTATCACCTACAGTTGCACGGGCATAAAAATACTTATTTGGATTTGAAAATGCACAGGTTACAAATGCTCACACAGCCGACTGCTCCTCATGTCGTCACAGTATAAACTTCACTAAACGGTCACTGTCAGCTGACCTGGCAAGTTAAAGCTTAAATAGTTGAAAACACCAAATTGATGTGACACTGCAGGGAAATCGTCACCCAGAACACGACAGAAGGCAAACATCAAGAAGTTACAGATACCTGCCAGAACTAACTGTGGAGAATGTGGGGAGGTGAGAAAAAAAAAGAAGAAGTTCCATCACCAGTGATGTGGAGAGTTGCCACGTGTTCATATTAGAAAATTACATATTCACAAGTTTATGTCATGTAGCTGTGACATTACACTCATAATTACACACACTGCCTCCCAGAGAGCACCAAGGAGGAAGAAGTGGACAGTGAGTGAATCTGAGGTAGCAAAGCCAAATTTAAACACTTTGGAAGTGATCGCGCAAAAACGAAAGAAAAAAAATAAAATGCTTTAACGCATTAGTGCATTTTTCTCAAAGCCTCTAAAATCATTTTTACAATTTCAATCAAAACTAGATCTCTCTATAAAAGTATTCACATCAAAATTAAGACAAAACTTTACTAATCTGACTTTCTGACGACATCCCTGGTCCTGAGAAGAAACGAGTCCTAGTTCCACTGTACAGCTTATCAAAGAGGGTAGCATTTTTCATCCCATCCTTCACAATATGCATAAGCCATAGAATTCCTAACAGGAAGCCATACTTACAAAAATCATCCGTATTAGCCAAGCTGATGCTGTAACATTTTTAGAATTGGGGCACAGGTAACATGTACCAAGAACATAAGCGTGTGGTGTGTTATTCTTTACGTATAAAAACAAAATATGTATATACAAAAATATACATCCTAACAAGACATTCCTAGCAGAGGCGTTTCATTTTTTTCACCCATTTTGTAAACTTTTATGTATACATTTTAATTTTTTTTTTAATTATAAAAAAGGCAATTTTCAAAAAGTCCATAATATCAGAATCATCAAAAAATTCAGTGCTCCTTCAGAATTAAGTAATCAAAAAGAAAGAAAAAAAAAGTATAAAAGGTCAAATCGGTCAATCCATTCATATTTTGGGAGCCTTCACACAGCTGTTTATACTGGGTTTAAAAAAAATAAAAAATAAAATAAAAAATGTCCTCAGCTCTGAGTGTCCAGGGTTGATTTCCTCAGTAGACGCGGGGGATGATCCGGTAGCGGACAGTTCTGCAGTACTCGTCCCACGCTGAGCCGTACTTCCTCCTGCACTCGCTCATGTCACGCGAGTCTCGGTGTACGAGCAGGATGATGAAGTAGATCATGTAGTACCACGGCAGGAGGTGGCTGAAACCTGCAGGGACAACACAAGACCGACATCTCTTTAGCCCGACTGTACCCAAGACTAGTTTCTTCCAATTTAATATCAGAAACATCAGAGACACACTCAAGGACAAATGAATAGATATCTATGGAAAAATTCACAGATTAACTACCAATTCCAGGAGAAGTTATAAAACTTTAGGGGCAGAATTGAGTCTTTAAACCAGATTAGACCAATATGGGCAATAAGCAGTTTTTATGTCCCTGTGGGGATTCAAACTAGTACCAAACATCACATTATGTTCACGGGAGGGCAAACCAACACAATGAGAGGCTTAACTGTTTATATGGGTACATTAATTTCAAAATGAGATTCTCCTTTTGTGCACATCACAAAATGAACAAGTGAAATAAATAATAAACACAGAATTTTAAAACTACTGAACACATATTTGATGCCATGAGTGAGTTCATGAAAAACAAATAAGTCTTCTCCAAGAGCGAGAAAAAAAAAGAAAGAAAAAAAAACAAAAACAAACACTACCTGATCCAAAGGTGAAGCTTTGGACTCTGTAGTGCTGGAGGCAAAGATGGCTGACAGTGGAGTGGATTTGTTTTCCCACTTAAAACATTATTAGTGGGATTGTTGCAAAACAGTTATGTAACCAATCAAGACAGGCCACTATGTGAAGGAGCTGCAGTTTACAGAGGACCCATCACCCCCACCCAACCGGTTGCACCAGATGGCCGCCCCTCCCTGAGCCTGGTTCTGCAGGAGGTTTCTTCCTGTTAAAAGGGAGTTTTTCCTTCCTACTGTCACCAAAGCACTTGCTCATAGAGGGGTTGTCTGATTGTTGGGGTTTTCCGTTTTATTGTTGGGTCTTTACTTTACAATATAAAGCATCTTAAGGTGACTTGTTGCTATATAAAAATGAAATGAACTTAAAAATAACAGGCTGCTCTCTGCTGCTACAGACTCCTCTGCCTGTCCTGCTCCTTGACTTGTTTGGTATTAAGCATCCTACATGCTTTATTACATCAACTGTAAATGTCAAGCAAACTCACCACAGGGTAGGGACCAGGCCAGAGCCATGATGAGGTCTCCCAAGTAGTTAGGGTGGCGGACCACTCCCCACCAGCCAGAGACCAGCAGACTTTTCCCTGTAGCTGTAGGGATTGTTTTCAAATCTGGAAAGACAACAAGAATAAAACGATGACTGAAGAGCACCAACATGTACTGACAAACATGCAATAACTTATTTGCGTTTCATTTTCACCTGAGGCCATACTAACACTGCATCAAATTGCTGTTTAGTATTATAAACTGAATGAAAGTAAGGAGTGGGTGCCACGTGGGCAATAGAACTTTTAACCCCATCAGCCTTCAACAGCTGTGGGGTTAAAAAAAGAAAGAAACAAAGTGCATTTAATGGACTGTTTCATCTCAGTATCATTACCTCAGAGGGCAATAAAGAATGTTGATCAGGAACAGCAAAACGAGCCTGCTGCATAACTGACACTTAATTTGGGATAAGCCTACAGGAGAACTTACAGGACAGTTTGGGGTCTGATGGGTTTCTCCTGAAGGCATTCTTCTCAGAGTTGGATTTTCTGAAGATATAGAAGCCAATCACTGAAACACAGAGAGAGAAAGGGCACATCAAACACCAGAATGACTCAAATGTTATGTCTTTCAGAAATACACCTCCACATGTACGCAGCAAATAACGAGAACATATGAAGAGGGTGAGTGAATTCAGTTTGATGCCCTCCCTCACATTTGAGTATGACGATGGCTGCGACTGCTGGCAGGCTCAGGGCGTTGGGATGGAGGACCAGGTAATAAGCTTGCAAGGTGTACGTGAAAGGAACCCACACCAGATCACCAAAAGCCAACATGAAGCCAAAACCATCATGCATCAAGTCCATGGTGGTCAGGATAGCCTCCTGGGAGACAAACACATTAAGCCATCGTTCATTTGGTCTGAACAACAGATAGACTGCCAAGTTTACAACTTATGAACCTGACCAGTTAGTTAATGTAAAAGTGAGACAGAAAAATACGCCGTTTATACGCAGTATACTGAGTATAAACTGAGCATATAGTCAATCTGCTGAGCTTACCTCATTCCAGAGGCCGTCCACCACGTAGAGCAGCTGGAACAGGTTCACTAGGATCATGGCATATGATGGAGCATCGAGATTGTGCTTCTTCATCTCAGCCAACGCCATGGCAAAGTTGATCAAACACTGAACGCATAAAACACACAGAACTAAAATTATTCGGAAAGTTTCCCGATCACCCGTAACGCTGAACTGCCATTTGTGGAGAAACCTAATGCAGAGGCACCATCAGAGCAGCATGCTTTAAGCTATCGAGGTTTTGTAGACACATGACCACCAACCAAGTGACATTAACTTGTCTGCCATTTTGGACATGTAACAACAAAGGATGACACGAATAAGGCTGTATTCACACACGTGTGACCAGACAGGGACACACCTGAGATACAATATAATACAAGTTTTCCTAGTGGTTGTAACACATCCAATACGCCCAACAACTTCTGAGTCATGTGCACATGATGTCGTGTGAGAAACCACACCTGACATGTAACAGGTCGCCAGTTACCCATCCATGGCTGGGTTTTATTTTAGCAACATTTGAATTACGTATGTTTTCAGAAATTAGATAATGCTACAGCTTTTCACTTTGAAATTGTGCTAAACACTCTCTCTCTCTTCCTACCTCCATGAGTGTCATCAGGACCAGCCATCTTTCCACTCCTTATAGCTGCCCTCACTTCCTCCTTACTAATACTCTGCACTTCCTCATTCACTAACCGTCCTCCATCGGTCCCCTTCTCTCTCTCATTTTCTTTATTCGTGAACTCCTCAAAGGACTCCTTCCATCTTCTCAACACACTGTCTTTAAGTCAGTAGTACATTTCCATTACCATCCTAACCTAAACCTTAAAAAAATATATATCTAAATTTAAATTTAAAAGACTCAAACATATTCAGCTCTCTATAGAAGGAACCTCTTTCTTCTTCAAATCAAATCTAAACTGACAGTCTAATTTAACGCTACAGCAGCAGACAGACACAAGGAGCTCTTTCAGTTCATATCAGATGACCGGGATTAAAAATTATTTCCCTGAATGGCCAGCAGAGAGCGCAATGTGAGCTTCAGACTCATTTTAAACAGATGAAGCAGAACTAATGCAACAAAGACAACCCACCCAGCCAATAAGTCCAGGGCGCATCTCACAGAAGAATTTCAGATCAAAGTTTTTGATGCGGGGATTAAGTTCACGTCCTTTGAAAAAGTCATAAACCACATTGCCTGGAGAAAAGACAGAAGCAAACTCAAAGTCTGCAGATTTACATAAGCTGGCAAATTAAACAGATGAAGGGTCACAACAGAATGTATGCGAGCTTCTTACCCGAGTTTCCCCCTAGTGCCAGCTCTTCTGAGGCGGCATAGCGAGAGCGAACATACAGGTAGATGCTGAGCAGGACGGAGATGATGAAGGTGGCAGTCGCCAGCTGCAGGAAGTGGCTGTGGATGTAGGCGAGGTCAGCACCCTGGTGCACTGCTACTGCCACCACTATAGCACTCACCACTATGGCAAAGAAACCTGGAGATACACACAGAGGCTGAAAAATATGCTGAACACCGTACACACAGTTACGATACGTGATCATTAGTGACGTGACTTAGTATGTTCTTATCGGGAGCTGCTTCACACAGACTCACCATTGGTTCTGTATTTCAGCCTCACGCCAGACCTCAGGGGCATGCCCTCACTCAGCTAGAGAGAAAGAGACAAACACCAGCAGCACTTTAGATTGAAGTTGAAGGCCAAACATCAACTTAGGATGTACATTCTGACAAAGTGCTTTTTAGAATGAAAAGCTGTTTATAGGAATACATCATGTGGATGTGATTTAGCCACTCAGTGAGGAGAGAGTAAGCACAGTTAGTGTGGGATACTAAGCAGCACACGAGGCCCAGCATGGAAAAAAACAAGAGCTTCCCTTTCTTCTGTGAAACAACTCTGTAAGGGTCACTCCTGACCTTTAATCCAATTTCTGCCTAATGCCAGAACAAACAAACAAAATCCAGCTCAGGTGCATGTTCCCCACTCTTGTTCATACAGAGAGTTAGCCATCCATCCATCTTATTAGTCTGCCTGTGCTGATACTACACAGGAGGAGGGAAACCACACCACATTCATGCATGACTACACTTCTCACAAATTTACCTTTGGAATTACAAATTTCAGATATTCTCACTCACTTTTCCAACTGGCAGGATGTAAAGCAGTGCCTGAAATAAGATCCAGAGGATGACAAAGCCAAGAGCCTGGGCATCCCAGAAGGTGTCAAGTGGAGGCAGAGGAGGGGGGGTGTTGACCAGACTGGGGTCCGCCAGGTTGCCTTGGAGTATTACAAAGAGAACCCAAGATGGCAAGAAGAGCAGCCAGAAGTACGCTCCTGCAGGCAAGAGGAGAAACAGCAGGAATATTAACCACATCAGTTTAGTCAGGTTCAGCCTTCCCTCAGCATCTCTAACACCACGGTCCGATAGAAAATCAACTGACTGATTGCAAATGGAACGAGTTCTTTTCAAGCTCACAGCAGTGAGGCTGTGGCATGAAACTGCATTTCCTGTCCTCCTACCTATCTTCCCTCCAAAGTCGAGTGAGGCGGAGGGAATGATGGACGGGGCTGCAGCCTCCTTAGCCTTTTTTTCTGGCTGATCTGGTTTGGCTTCAGCTGGTTTGGCATCTCCGTCAGCCTTCCTGCGGCGTAGGTTATAAGGGCCTTGGTTTTTCTCAGACTCTGCCTCCACCTTAGCTTCAGACTTCTGGAATAAGATTTTGGGTTATTTAGAATTGTACACAAGTCAACAATTCATATCAATGCAACTCAAAAGCATAATCATTTCAGCAGATCAGTAGGATACTGCAATCCAACCATTTGCATCTCATAGAGAGGAAATCGATACAACGGGAAACAAAGTTACTTGTATCCAAACATCACAACACAAAATTGCCTTTTAAAAAGACACCTACAAACCTACACTACTACCTACACTGACAAAATACACAAATGAAAAAATTAGGACATTAAATGTCTATACTACGCAACTTAGCCCAAGAAAGACCAACTGCTGTTTGCTGCTATGAAAAGAACATCTTTTTTTCCCCCTCAGCAAAAACCAACAATTAAACCATCAGAAATCTGCAGTAAATAAAGACTGAAGTCAAAGAGGGAAAAGTTTTATATCTCAACTTAAATGCAGCACAGATTACCACATACAGGACTACAGACTGTCAGAAATGGGCAAAGTAAAGAGGCAGCACATGCTAGTACAACATGTGACTAGTTAAATGAAGTATAGTCTTGTGAGAGGAGCCCCCCTCAGTTAGAACATACACATGGGCCCCCGACGTGCATGCATCATGACATTCCATCAGCTGCAACTTACCTCAGAGCCCATTCACTTTTAGAAAATCAGCTGTTCTGTTTTTTAATCCCTGTTTAAACCCTTTTCACTTAGAGTGGTCAGCACAAATGTTCTTCTATGAGCCATTTACTTGGAGACATTTTAACCTTTTTAAATAAAGTTTTCACACAGAAAGATTTTTTTTTAAGTTACAAGACAAAACTCACCTCAATCACTTTGCTAGCAGTGTTATTCTCCTCTTTCTTTTCATGCTTATTGTTGCTACTGTTCTCTGCTGCCTTTGTCTGTTCCTGCTCATCAAACAATGGAGGGTGATTGATGGAAATGACAGAGACAAAAAGAGAAGAAGGAAACAAACAAAAACAAAAACAAAAAAATTTGAGGAATACACAGAGGGACTGTGATTGTGTTATGGTCAAACCCCAAAATGAATTTCCCCACAAGGACAAGGTACTGATGAATTAGGACATTTGATAATGGACTGGATCTTGGCAGAGAGCTGTAGGCTATTTCACAGTTAATGGGACAACTTCAACTTTCTGTATTACACACACTTTTTTAATGTATTTTGGGTATGCACTAGGGATGTTCCTGGCAACTAATCTGCAGCTGTTTAAACACGAGGGGAAAAAAACAAAAACATTTTCATTAATCATGGTCCATGTTAACCAAATCACGTTTGAAGTGTCGCTGAAACATGTGGCACCTGAATCCTGTATAACCACACACACACACACACACACACAGTACTCTGAGTTCCTTCCATGCTAGTATTTCGCATCCTGGTGCAGAATTTGGTCAAAACCAGATTCTAAAGTCATCATACAGCCACATGTGGCATTTAACATCTTTGAACTGGTAACTTATGTTGTACATTAATAAACTATGAATATGTTTATCTGACTAGTCTGCCTGGCATTAGCGAGGGCAGCAATGTTTACACATCTAGTTTTGCACATCCTTTGTATGCACAAGAACTTACTTTGCTCTTAAACACAAAAATTCACAGTCCCAAAAAAATGTGATTAGCTCCAATCTTATGGTATGGCACACTGAGGAGCACGCACCACAAAAAATAAATAAATTAAATAAATAAATCACTAGAAGAGAAAAATATACTCATGTGGCGAGGCGAAATAGCAGAACTTCATTAAGCACACAACCACTATCAACAAAAAAAAGGACCTCAATGGTCCAGGACCTTATGAAAGATTACTGTAACTGAAACAGAAAGCAATGTAGACAAGTGCTGCTCTGAGAGTGGAGAGGACTGTCATCTAGTCACAGTTCAAGCGTCTCATGAAGCACTTGGTGCGTCCTTAGCTCTCTGCTTCTTCATTTTTCCATTTCCAACTCCAAACATTATCTTGACACATTTCTGACTGATTACACCATTTGATGGGTGTCAAGTTTTATGAAGGGTGACTTTGACATGACTATGTCTGTCTAAGCAACCCATTGGCAAATACCACTGCAGTAAAAAGATTGATATGATAATAATAATACGTTTTATTTATAGGCACCTTTAAAAGACCTTCAAGGTCACCTTACATTAGTACAAAAATATTTAAAACACGAGGTAAACAAAATAAAGAACAACTATAAAAGCTAATCAAAGTAAAAACAGACTAAGACAGAGTCATGATGAAGGGGACGCAATTCTGAATAGAAAAGTAGAGAGAGGGGGTTTGTAGTCCAGAGAGCTGCTGGAAGTGCATTCTAAAGTCTCGAGGCAGAACAACTAAAGGCTCCGAGTCCCATGGCAGTCAGTATTAACTATGTGACACTGATATAGACAGGTAACTAGAGAAGAGAACCTCTACATGTAGTCTAATATCTGCATTATAACAGTTACCCGCTTTTGGCTGGCATTCTTCACCTTCTCATCTTTTTGACAATCACCAGTGTTCTATGATCAGACAATGACAAGGCAGCATAAGCACTTACCACAGGGCTGAGCCTCACTTCCACTGTATCCTTCAGCCTGGTATCCCTGCGAGAGGACTGTGTACTCTCTGTGATCGCTGTGGCAGCGACGGCTGCTGCCGTACGAGATGACGAGCGGCGTGTGGTCCTTGCCGGGGAGCGTGAACGGCTGCGGCGGCGGCCTGGTGAGCGGGAACGAGAGCGAGAACGGGAGC
>VVHJ01036347.1:0-10544 GCA_015107715.1 Tylochromis polylepis | reverse complement strand
GATGTGCAAAGCTGGTAGAGACATACCCTAAAAGACTGGCAGCTGTAATTGCAGCAAAAGGTGGTTCTACAAAGTATTGACTCAGGGGGCTGAATAATTATGCACACCCCACTTTGCAGTTATTTATTTGTAAAAAATGTTTGGAATCATGTATGATTTTCGTTCCACTTCTCACGTGTACACCACTTTGTATTGGTCTTTCACGTGGAATTCCAATAAAATTGATTCATGTTTGTGGCTGTAATGTGACAAAATGTGGAAAAGTTCAAGGGGGCCCAATACTTTTGCAAGCCACTGTAGCTTTACAAGCCTGCCACGTCTTATGTCCTTGACTTTTAAGCACACACAGTGCAACATGTGAATGAAAAATCAGTCCAAAAAATGTCCAAAACCCCCCCAAAACAACAACAACAAAAAAAACTTTAGAAGATCTTGAAAAATTGTTCAGGGCCATTTTAAAAATCACAAGAAAGTCTGGCTCATTGGAGGCAAAACATGAAGAAATTGGGGGTTTTGCACAGTACTATAAATACAATTGATAATGTACATCTGCATCCGTTTTATAAATACTTACAATACAATAAATACAATATATACACATTTCCAATGAGTTTTGTTTGCTTTTGCGGTTCTGATTAACTGCAGGTGAGGCACTGTGTGTGTGTGTGTGTGTGTGTGTGTGTGTGTGTTTGCATGTGTGCTCAGTGTTCCTGTATTTTTCTACCTTATCTTGACTGATGAGTTCCTGGTATGGGATGTGGGCAGGCAGATATGTGTGCAACAGGGCACAGAAAGCCAGGCCATCACTCCAACTGCTGCTGAAGTTGGTCACATCGATATTCTGAAGGCACAAGGGGAAAAAAAGAGAGAAAAAAAACAGGAAAAGAAATGAATTAGAGCAACATAATTTCAATAAAAATAGTGGCAATCAGCATAAAGTGCTAATAATTTGGGTAGAAGCACTAATGGCCTCTTGACAACATGACCATGCGGTGAAAAAGAAATCCATTAAGTCATAAAACCACAGGAAAAACAATTAAATTTTAATCAAATTTTCTGCTGTTCTGCATCTTTCCATTAATGACTGGTTGGCTTTCCAGTCATGGATGTTAGGAGGATCTTCTTCCTTGAATCACCTTAAGACAACAATGCTATCTCTGATCTCCTCTGAGTGAAGGACATGCACAGCAGCACGTCCAGTTTGTTTGGTTTTAGTTATGTGATTCTCGGAGCATCATCACCTCGTGCACGGAGCATACAGCATATTCAGAGTATGATAACAGGAGAGGAACTCGGAGGACACACTTCCTCTGGGCCATTGTTTGGAGGGTGCAGACTCTCTGTATAACAGATAAGTTATTTACAGTCTTCCTGTTTCATCCCTCTCATACGCTTTGGGAACGGAGCTCACAGCAAGGGAGGCTCTCGTGAGTAATGGGTACGTGCGTTAGATTCCTCCCATATATTATATGAAATCGGGGAAATTTACACTGCTTTGATCTGGATTCATCCTGTTAAGGTGGAAATAATCTAAGAGTCCTAAAAGAAGATATTCATTCGTTTTGTTTTAACATGGTAACACTCAAAATGAGTTCAAGCTATAATATGAATCTTGCACATCCCACATTGACAAGATTAAAGGCAGGATCCAATGATGATGCCAACAAACGAATATTTAAGAGCTATAAAGTTCACATAGTATAGTATATTGTATTTATATGTAATAGAAAGCACAGCTGAGGATAATGGGACTGTCATTAGTTCTCCAGCATCTGGTCATGAAGTATGGAACAGTTAAGCATCCTTGTGATGGACTATCGACCTGTCCATGATGTAGCCGCACCTCTCATCCAGTAACAGCTGGGCTAGGCTCCAAAACCCCAACCCCACCCCTGGAGTGGCCAGGTGGTTAGGAAAACTATAAAGGGGACTGTGATCTGAGCATATTTACTACTTCTATTAAGGCACCAAAGGGAACATTGGGATCAGTTTATATTAAAACTGGAGTACACAAGGGGGAAATGCAAAAAATAATAACAAATGATAGAAAAAGTGGACATGGAGTAAGAAGCCTGTCATAGGAAAGAGGTAGATGCAGTATTTACAAATGGGATAATGTATTTGGATGGCTCATATTTGTGGTGATGCAATATAAAACATATTTTAAAGGTACTGTGGCCCAGTGATGATAATTATCATTATAACACAGATGGTTGTATCGCTGGTCTCTTGATAAAGTTTAGTTTTGAAATCTTTACTGCACATATTAATGTTTAACACTGTTTTATTGTATATCTCACAGTCACATTTAAGCACACTGACCTGTATTATCCTTTACAGAATGTGCCATACAAATGCAGTTTGATCGATAGAGGGAAAATACAGTGTTTGGGATAAGAACTGCATTCAAGATCTTTGGGTACATCAGTGCATCTGTAAACACAGCATTAGCTCCAGGGAGATGCTAAAGATGTGACATGTATTTGTTTACTGTTGCTCTAAGCCGGCGGTCTTCAATCCTTGCCCCGGGGGCCTGAGTGCTGCTGATTTTCATTCTACAAATCGAATCAGCGACTGATCCATACATGTGACGCCAGGTGAATGTAATTAACTACCTGATGGGATAGAAAAACAACAACTCTGGGTCCTGAGGACAGAAATTCAAAATCACAACTCTAAGTCACTGCAGTAATTAATATCCTCTGAGTTTCTAGGAAGTGTTGACAGTTGTCCACTCGTCTACTTTGGCGTTAGAGGTTAGCTCAACCTAAAACCAGCTGTAGTTTCAGGGTGAGAGGCTAAACTGATGATAAGAGACAAGGAGAAGTGGTGCTATGCTGGGTTGTGATGTGGCTGCAACATTTACACATATCTAATGTGGTATATGATGCTAATTAACTGCTATGAAAATGAAACTATAGCTAAACCAGTGCAGAAGAGCGTGAGCCATGCTTTTATAGTTACAGTTTACAGATGTCCCTTAAAGGCCTCATGTGCATGCAATTATAAAGTTACTGTATAGAAAAGAGGACAACTGTATGGTTATAGTCATTGAATGTGTGTGTGTGTGTGTGTGTGTGTGTGTGTGTGTGTGTGTGTGTGTGTGTGTGTGTGCGCACGATGTGGCTGTGCAGAGCAGGCAGTTTGCGTATTGCTGCTTTCTTGGAACAGCTCCTCCAAATTACACAAGACAGTGATTGAAATCACTTTTCTCAGAAAAACAAGAAAAAGATAAGCAGAAATATAGTGTCTTCCTGTAGAACTGTCTTTGTATGACTTTTAGTCTCTGTAAAAGTTAGAAATCTTTCATCTGTGCTCTTTTTTGTAGATCATTTAAAGTTTAAGGTTTAACCTAAACCTCAACTCCAAATTTAAGTAATATTTTGGCATTCAGTTGTGAGGCTTAATCGTAAGAGGCTTGGTGTCGATGCCCATCCACGTGCACTGTCACATTGTAACACGAGAAAATATAAAATACCCAAATATAAAAATATGAGAGCCGGTCAACCACACAAGCCAATCCAACTTGTGTCATAATGTGGCTCAGCAGTGTGTATCACCCCCATGTGCCTTGTATGAGCTCTCGAAAACATCTGGGGATTCTGCAGAAGAGATGGATGGAGTCCAGGAGGATCAGAGCATCGGTGGCTCCTGGACAGTCTCTGGCACTATTTGGCAGTATCAGATGCATACATAATACATAAATACATAAAGTTCCAGAGGTTCTCAATTGGACTCATGTCTGGGGAATGTCAGGGCCAGTCATTGGCATCAATGCCTTGGTCATCCCAGAAGTGCCTACACATTCTGATCACATCTAGTCCTGGTGTTCTCTAGCTAATGCCAGTTGCACTGCATAGTGCTGGACTGTGAGCACAAGTCCCGTTAAAAAGGTGTCGGGCCCTCACAGAGTCTCTTTGTGACAGCTTGGTCAGAAAAATGCACAATTAACTCTTTAACAGCTCATTGTCCTGTTAACTTCTCAAGACTTTGTTGAGACTGTTCTAGCACATGCAGGAAATCATAGAGAAGCTGGACTGCCTGTGCAACTTGAATGGACTGCAGGTACAAGAATATAATGCAAAATCAGATAAAGATCAGTCAGGATGGATAAGGAGAGGGCAGTGGTCTATAGATACCACTTAAAAAAACAATGTTTTTTTTTTTTGGGGGGGGGGTTTGATGTTGCCTCTGAAAACATTAGTACTCCTCAAGCTGAACTAGCTTCAGGTGATATACTATCATGCTCGAGTGTTCCCTTAACGTTTTTGAGTAGTATGTAAACTGTAGATCTTATACAAGCAAACAATGTGGCCCACATAAGCACTTAAATAAATTATATAAATTTCCAGTTTTTATGAATGATGATTAAAAAAAAAGGGGCAATCTGAACATTTTATTGTACTTCTCCACAAGATGCACTGCAGTTACTTTGGCTTTTTCATGACTTTTCTCACTAAGAGTGAACATTGTAAACATTATCTGCTTAATATCACTCACTGTAGGTGCGTTAGCATGGCACTCAGCTCGCAGCACAGCGTCACAGAGAGCTGCCAGTGTGAGTACAGACTCTAAAATTTGCACAATGAAGATTTATCACACTATTAATGGAGAATGAAAGTGTGTTGTTGTTTCCCATTTTGAGTCATCAAGCCAAGCTGCAAAACATCTGTGGTCACAATGAGTTCTGAAAAGCAGGAAGTCCTGAGCTCAGGCTTTGTTCACATTCAAGGAAAGCAATAAACACACGATGCAAACATTTTTAAAGGAAGTTCCTGTCATTATATATATATATAATTTATAGCCCCTTGACAACCCTCAACAAGTATTATTAATTAACAGTGATATGCTCACAAACTGACACTGACAGCGAGGATGCACCGGCCCTTTCTTCATCTGTCACTGCGTGCCTGTTACATGTGAAGGCCAAGACCTGTGCAGTCACGTCAGATCACATTCCTCTCACAGCTCCCCATTCCCTCTCGTAGCTGGCTCAGCAGCACCACTAATCACAGTGTGTGTGTGTGTGTGTGTGTGTGTGTGTGTGTGTGTCCTACTGTATGTGCAAACAAGGCACACACAGTCAGACTCCAGGACAAAGATGGACAGTGACAAATAAGCTGATAAGAAAAGAGTGCAGAGGGCAGCTTGTGCATGTGTGGCATGTGTGAGGGAGTGTGCCTGGATATAGGGAGACTGAGTAGAGCACATTTTTGACCCAGCCCAGAGATGGTGGTGTAGGTATGTCTGAGTTCAGGGTGGGTGCTGGAGTTCGTTCAGGGTGGAAAGAGGAAAGAGGGACAGGCGTGAATGCTAAACCAGCAGCGGACAACAACAGCTCGCTGGGAGCCGGATCAGAAAAGCAAACACAGCATCAAGCGACAGGAAGCGTCTCGCTCTGCACAAAAGGCAGAACCATCGCTTTTTAGGGCTCAGAGAAAGAGACTATGAGAGAGAGGCAGAGCCCTGTACAGAGAGAGAGAGAAAAGAAATCCACATATACTGGATGCAAACATTAACAGCATTAATAGCTAAAACATGGTGACAAAATCCCCAGAGAGCCATGCCACGCAAACATTTACTCTTATGAAGGTTTGAATAGCCTACAACATTCTGGTCCTTCTAAAAAGAGCACAAACAGCAATTTAAAAATCTTACCAGAGTCATAAAACTGACAACAGAACATTTACAATTACTGCAGAAAATACTTAAAGTGGCCCAACCAGTGCACAAGTAGTGTGTTTGTGCATTTAACAATTATAAAACTGAAATTCTGCAAAACATGATTTCATTTTCAAAAAACAAACATGATCATAAAATCGATCAGTGAGGATTATTTTCCTGTCAATAAACAAAACAAACAATCTAATAATGATTTAAGACCTTTGAGTAGCTTTAGCTGCGGTGGACATTTAAAGGTCAAGGACATGTCACGTCCAGCCTGGGTGACACGTCCTTCCTGCTGTAAATCAACCACACAAGCTGGCTGGCTGAAGCATGCACAGACGGTGATTAAAACTGCAGAAACAGAAGGAAAGGGTGTGTGCTTCTGGTGCCACATGTGGATGATAGCACACTGCTGTCATGCTGTCATGGCAGCTGATACTCAGATTTCAGACATGGAATTAGTGCAATTTTGAGCCCTTAGTCACAGATTAAGAATGCAAAAAGACCACAATGCAAAATACAGCAAGTAAACCTATGCTATGGCAGATGTACTGAATTAAAGTACATATCAAACACAGTTTGTCAAATAGCCAAGTAGGAAATATCAACCTGGAGGGTTATTTTCTGACATTTCACGTCAAATATATGAATAGGGCACCAGAAATGGACCCAACCTATCGAAATCATGAATGAGTGAAAAGCAAACATGAGAACAGAAAAGTGAAATGAAAGAAGAGACACAGAAGGAAGTGAGAAGAAGAACATCTTAATAAATCTCATAATGAATCATAGTTTTGAGCACTGATGGGCTGAAATCTCAGGCAGGTGGGACCATGGAGATAATGTAAGCAGTCACAGGAGTTCTCCACAGACTCAGCCTGTTGATTGCATTAGGCTTTTCTGTATGGGGATAAAGAACAGGGAGCACAACAGAAGGTCAAAAACAGAACACAGGTGAACTGCAAGCCATGACTCATAACAGCTCTGTCTATTGTGAGCCACCTGTAAATAGATATAATGTAATGCAGTGTAAGGTGCCAGTTGCTGTGCAGTTTAGACTGAAAACAGCACACCTCTAACTTAGCTGTAAACACAGTGTTACCAATGCAAACAAGGAAAAGCTTGAAAAAAATATAACATTGATTGGCCAGAACCCATACAAATAAGCCCAGCATGCAACACATCGTGAGACAGAACCCCATGAGAAACATTTCCATGCAGCCTATATAAATATATACATATGTTTTTTTTTGTTTTTAAATCCAGTTATGCCATTCTGACTGCTTGGAATGGACGCGTTTTAGTTGAATCTGATCATGATGAATAGTTATCTAGTCTCCTATCAAATTTAAGTAGATTTTAGCCTTAATAGCTATATACCACACAGGCATCTTTTAGACTTCTAATTAACAGAAAACTGAGAGAAGATCACTTTGTTGTGGCCAATTGTCACTTATTAAATTTAGACATAAAGTGACTTCTTTTCCTGACAGGGTGACCAGATTTAGCCCATTTGTCACATTTGTCACTCCATGTGGACCCTAAACCTTAAGGAACCAACTCTTGCCTTTGAACCTGTGGATATTTCAAACCCTTCTTCTACTCCGTTTTCTTACCTGATTAAAACCAATAAAAATAAATAAATAAAACATAGTCATCAATATGCCACAGTGATCCTTTAATCTGACATCTCATCAATTCCTTTCATTGTTATGCTGAGAATATCTAGCTCTACATTGACAACAAGGCATATGAATCCACAGTA
Organism: Tylochromis polylepis; assembly: GCA_015107715.1. Classification (NCBI taxonomy): domain Eukaryota; kingdom Metazoa; phylum Chordata; class Actinopteri; order Cichliformes; family Cichlidae; genus Tylochromis; species Tylochromis polylepis. The sequence continues at coordinate 3,112 of VVHJ01036347.1, read as the reverse complement.
GGCACTTAGCACAAGCACTTAACACTTTTCACACACACCAGATGCTAAAAGCTACTCAGTATGTATTTGTTTTAATGCACCTCAACCCAGACAGCCTCAAGCCTTTCTTTCTACTCACATTAGACATATATCATTTATATGAAACCACATGTACTAAAATATTCCAGACAAATCCTGTCTAATCACCCGTAATTTGTTATTTTACAATCATGATCTCACCCCAGTTAATCCTCCATTTATAGAACTTAGTAATGTCTACTCCTATCCTCTTCCTCTCCTCGATGTCTGACCTTCATTCCACACTCTCCTGGGGGGTCCATTCCTGTCTTTCAATGGTTTTCTGCATGTGTGTGAGTTCCCAGACGAGGCCGGATAAGCTGTGCTCTGTCAGAGCCTAATGTTCACAGCCCTTTGGTCATTGTTTCCATCTCGAACAAACAACGCATTTATTTTTGTTTGGCTTCTATGGTTAATTGAGGAAAAAAAAAAAAAGCCTAAAAAGTGTCCGGAGTTGTCCTAAATTAAGACATCAAAGAGCCTGATAAATATACAAATGTTCAAGAAAGGCTTTTTTGCTCACTGAACGGGGCCAAAAAAGGCTACAAGTAGACATCTTACTCTTCAATACCACAAGACAGTTTACCCAAATTAGATGAAAAGTTTTCAAAAGTTTTGACACAATGACACGAGACCAAAATAATCAAATAAAATTTATAAACCTTTTCTAGATATGTAAATTGTCCAGATTGATGTGTGATTCTTGTGGTCTGTTTGCTGTTCAGGAGCAATCTTCACTTTAGCGATGTAAAAACTCTGAGTCAGAGCACGGGGGCGAAAAAAAAAAAAAATCCCACACACATACTAAGCACAAAGCAGCGAGTTTCAGGCTGAGTGGTTCCGGCACAGCAACCTGCACCTTTGAATCTGATCTAACAAGCTGCCTTGAAACCAGTGCAACCGAAGTTATATAAAAGCAGTCTTGTGTTTCAAGTCTGTGTCCAGTCCAGCACTGATGTGGACAGGATCTCTTGTGAATACTAATTTCCTGTGAGAGGCCTCTTTACTCTCTCCCACAGGGCAGAGTCAATCAGAGCGAGCTTAAGGTCTTCTCTGATTGATCCGAGCTTCCCAGAATCTGACATTTTAGGCGTGACAGAGTCTGCCTGGGCTCACACTTCATTTTCCCCTGAGAGTTCTAATGCAGGCCAGGCTTTCAGCTACTCTATGTTACTTGGGTTTGGAAGCAGCTGGTGGATAAATGCACCCCTTCTCACATCACATTCTCCCTAAGGGGTGCAAGACTGCTTCTCCATGGTGATAGCACGGCTATTGTACTCAGTACTTGCGTGTTTACATGCATGTAATTTGCAGTGTCCTCCCCCGAACTGTATTAACCATCATGGTCTGTCCAGAAACCCCACCCAGCAAACGTGCTGACAACAATGCATCATCATCAAGTACATTAAGACACTTAGATTATGATAACTCACTGTTTTTCTCCAGCGTCATCTATATAAAATAAAGCATGCATGTACAGAACCAAAACATACATGAAACAAGCTGTAAGGTGAGATGAAGCTGTTTTAGCAGACAGACGACTGTGAGTACTCATCTCTTGCAAAGGCTTTGTGGTCAGCCACAATCGCAGACTTATTGTGCCCCTCAGGAGCTATAAAGCATCAAATAATCGCTCAGCATGCTTACAATAGCTCCTGCTTTCTCTTTCCCTTTAATTAGACTGCTGTTTGACCGAAACGTCTGCCAACAATAGGACTGTAATAACAACTTGCACGGGGGCCGACCCTCCCATCAGTTTTGCCTCAGACTCGCGCAGCAGCTTTTCTGGCTCTGCAGTGGCAGATGAGCGTGATATAGGAGCTTGTTTCCTGACTCTGCCACTCTGAACCAGAGGGGCAATGGAAAGCGAACGGTGCACAGTGAAAGCCGCCTCTTCAAACTGACCATTAATTATGTAGCCTGAAGAGACCGAGGACAAATTACAACTCGCTGACGCTATACTAAAGAGCCAATTAGTATTGAGGGATTATCTCTTTGACCTTAGTCTACAGCAGGGAGGAGAGGGACCGCAAAGTGCGCGTGGATGTATTGATAGCACTAAACCTCACTAACCTTTATCAGAGCACAACACGAGCATGACAGAGAGACACCTGAATGCGGCCGCTTTTCTGGTCCCTTGGTTCTGTTTTCCATCCTGGAGGTGCACACGGTGGGGCATGTCAGTCAGTGTCTCTCAGACACTGGGCTTGTAATTAGGGGCCAAAGCAGGCTGACCTTTCATCAGACGTATGAAGCTCAATGCATCCTATGACAATAAAATTTTTTCTCGGCTCACCACAGGACTCAGTCACGTGGGTTACATGCTGTGGTACAGTTGACTCACCACTGTGACTGAAAGTGATGCCCAATGCATTATGTCACACCAAACATGCAGGACATATGCATGTGTGACAAAGTGGGTGAAATACCATTTGTCAGAGTGTAGGGTTGTTTATATCATTTGTGTTGAGTTAGCCATGTTTTATTTGTTTTCTGTAGAATGTCAAGCATTTACTATCCCGGGTTTGTTTATGTTTTGCATTTGTACAGATTACATATTATAACACCTTGGTTTAGATCAACCTTGACAAGTTTACATTATTATTTTGTTGCTGCGTTTTTCTTTCTTCACTTACCTGTGTTCCAGGAGCCAAAGGAGGAAGTGCTGCCTCACTTCCTGCATTAATAGCTTCCTGTTGAGTCAAAGGTCACAGGAAGGAACCAGGTGAAGGGGGGAAGTAGTTGAAGGCTAATTAAAATGGTTTTAGGAGTGTTTGAAGCTTGTATTTGTATAAAGATACGAGTTACGCTTTAGGTGTGTTTTAGTATTAATAAAGAATATATAGTAAGAGCATTATTATGTTAATGCCTAAAACTCTCTAACTGAGTGGAAGATTCCAGAGGGGAGGAGTGGTTGGATAGCAGGGGTATTTAACCAGACCATCTCGGATGTCCAAGGAGAGAGGACCAGTCCAGTGTAGAGGAGTACACGTGATGTTAATTTGTGTTGAATTAAGTTTAGTTATGGTTAATTTCTACTAAGTTAATTTTGGTG
>VVHJ01036346.1:0-12945 GCA_015107715.1 Tylochromis polylepis | reverse complement strand
AACACTGACAATGCTCTTCAAAATAAAACAGGATACCAACCTCACTAAAATAAAAATGAGCCATATATAATGCAATAAACTTATTATACTCCTTTTAAAAGGAATTCCAACATTTTTCTAAATACTTTAACCATTTTTATTTTACATTTTAATGTTTTTTATATTTCAGCACATTTTAGTAAATGACATTTTTAACCTGGTTACAAACAAATAATGTGATTGACTAAAGTAAATAAACCAGTTAAAGAAAAACAGCAAAATGTACTAAATAAATCAATAGGCTAACACATAATAGATCGTGTTTGTTTATACATAATCTGTATTCATATGTATCATGTTGACAAGAACAATGTTAATATTTGGAAATAAAAAAGTATCACATTTATTAATCGTGTAAATTCCCTGCACCTGTCATAGACGTCCACATGTCGTCCAAAAAAACGACCCAGTCCAAAGTTCAAATATTGAACATCATATCGATGTCCAGGTCGGGTCACGGTTGGACGTCCAGAAGGTGGAACTAGTTTGGACGTCGTACAGATGTCCAAAATTTGTCATGGACCGACTGACCCAGTATAGACACGATCTGCACGTCCGCCCGACGTCCAGTGTTTAGTGGGTAACAAGTAGTCTGATGTCTTGAATTCATTATGACGATGTAATTTCAAATTCACTACTTTTTATCTTGATTTTCCAAATGCATTAAGTTTTTGTCCAAAGTATCAGTATCGGAGCAGTATCACCGATACAAGACTGAATTTTCTTTGGTATTGGGTTGGAAAGGAAATCAGTGGTATCACACGTCACAACTTTTCTTGGCAGCTATTCATACTAGAGCTGTCATTGGCTCTCATTTACTAACAAAGTGTATGCAGAAATCTGTATTTAAATCATTCTTATAAACATTTTACACACTAATTAGTAATTTATCAATATATTTGTACATGAATTTGTTGTGTTTTATGAAGAAATTTTAATGTCCCTCTGATCAAGGGGTACAAACAACTGAAATCGTGCTATCTTAGGAAATTCAAATACACATCTTTAAAATGAATGCTGCTACTACTACTACTGCAGCTGCTCCTGATACTGCTGAATAATGATAATAATAATAATAATAACAATAGTTGTTGTTGTTATTACTGTGATTCGGAAATGCAACTAGATGGATATCAGCTAAAAAAACAAAGGTAAATGGTGGTAACATTTGTCTGATTATTTTTATTTATGTTCATGTATTTTGATGCTGTGGAGTGTTTTTTGGGGTGTATAACAGAATCTTGTTAACTAGATGATTTAGTCTTTAAGTTCTCTGCTGTGGCAAACATCTCTCCTGTGACATAACCAACCCTTACTTAAATCTATGGGCATTCCATCAGGGCAAGCAAGGAGAACGGTGCATGCCCAGTAAAATCTAAAAGTTCACTGGATGGCTATAGTTGGTTATCATCTCTGGAAGCTACTTTGACTGTGAGCCAATGAAATCTAAATTTCTGTCATTTTCATGGGCATCTCTTGTTGACAGGGGCTAGAACTGGGCAAACTGATAGGCCAGAAGCTTTTTGTTGGTTGTTTCCACTTGAATATTGCTGATTGATCATTTATTTCTGTTCACAGGAACCAATCTTGGATGTATAAGTACAACTGTTATAGACACCACTATATACAGCATTAAACTTTTTCAGCATTTTGCTTGTTTTGAAACTGCAGTTCATATCAAAATATGGACAACCATAATGGCTAGTGCTCTTATAGAATATTGCTTTAGATTAAGAGCAGCTTTAGATTAATGCACCAACTTGAATTCTTGAATCCATGAACCTTTAGTGAAAGGATCTGAGGGTTTAAGAGGATCATAGGGTAAAAACCATGACATTAGAGCAATGACAAAAAGGGTTCCTAACATCTGACATGTGATGCTTGCTGGTTTTCTATAATATTGGTTGTATTTGTGACCTCATTTTAAATCTTCTTTGGTATTGGTCAAGGTTTTAGTCAGATCACTTATAATCTACCTTTTATCAGTTCTTTTTTTTGTTAGATTGATTTCTAATCTTCACTAATGTTTATTAAACCCCTGACATTTGGTTCTGTTGAGGATTAATTTTATTCCTCCTCCAAGCTGAAGCTCAGGTGGTGTTATGTAATCTCTCTAAACAAATATATGCATATGAATCTGCAGGCAGGGGACAAGATTGTTGGTACTGAACACTTGCTGTTTTCCATTTGTTACCTGAGGTTAAATGATCAATCTTTGACCATCACATTTGACCAGTTTGGTTTCATGTAAGTAGATGGTCCATGTAGAGGCAAACGGGAGAAGATATCCTTAAATTTACTAGTTATTAAAATCTTGGTCCAGATATTGGCTGTATCACAAGACACTAAGCCAACAAACAGTCCATTGGTTTCCCAAAGTGGGAGATCTGCCATTCAATAAATTTACACAAAAATTACCTCACCAAATTTTATTAGCTTGCTAGAGAGATGAACCCACTGCAAAGAACAGACCCACTAAAATTTGGATGGGGGTTCAGTCCACTCTTTAAACTGCAAACCAGAACATTAACACTGATGGAAGATGTGGTCTCTAAGTGCTTCTCTGTTATAGTGCACTCAGAAGCATGTCTTCACATCAGGATTTATCATAATTTATAGTTCTTTACAAGAGATCTATTCTACTGATTTTTCAGCTTCATATTTTTCTTCTTGGACTCTACATCGGCTTTGCCCAATTCACGGTTCAAAATAATCCTTATTCACTTATACACTGCACTGGTGCAGCCCCTAAATTTGTCCTCTGACTGTAACAAGAGTCTGTCCGTCTGACTAGGAATGTATGGAGAAATTAATAGTTATGTGGTTCTGTTGCAATTTAATTAGATTTAAAGGTTTTGTTAGAGGCATGCTATTCAAAAAAGAACCAGAGAAGTTTTCTTATATAAATGTAGGGTGCTCTGGAACATTTAATGGGCACATTCCTTTCATATTTGAGGCTCTTTCAATGTGTTGATGTCTGAAAAAGCTCCTTTTGAATTACAAGACAGGGATGCTGTCAAACGTAGAATGAGACAGAGAGCAAGAGATGTGATTGTTGTACTGTGAAATGTGCAGAAAGGTAGAAAGATAGCAGCTAGAAAGTTGTTGGTTCAATTCCCCTGAATGAAAACAGGAGCAGTCAGGCAGTGTGTGATAAACAAAGCAAGCGCTGCACTTCCTTGCCCACAGGCTCATCTGCTGCCTCTCGTTCATTATTTCTCTCAGGTTCTCTCCCGAGAGTTTTGTCTTGATGGGAGCAGCGGCTGTTGTCTCATGGTTGGACATCGGATGACTTTGAGCGGACTAACTAGCTTCTGAAGTGTGATTGTTACCCCGACACATCAGAACAGAAAAGCACAAACTGGGTCTGAGTTTGGTGCAGCTACGCCTCCAGCATTAACAGAATGAGGAAAACATTTACTGATCCTTGCAGCTAATATGAATGAAATTTGAGTTTTCATCTACTATTACTTTAGTTCTTTAGATGTGATGAAGCAGACAAAGATTTTGTGGCTGGCACAAAGAGATGATCTAATGTGGCCTCCTCCTTCATATCTTTCATTAAAAAAGTAGTTTTGACATCCCAACTCCATCAGTGTGTCTGTTTTCTAATCCACTTATGCAATTCAGGGTCACGAGGTTTTGGCACTTATTAAAGCTGTCATTGCGTGAGCAGCACAGGAAACCCCGAAAAGGATGCTAGTCCAAATATATGCTCGTTACACTGATTGGTAATATTTAATTGCCCATGGGTGTAAAACCTACCCGAGTACTTCTTCATACTGAAAACTAACCAAGTAATTGTTAGTACCTAAAACTGGGTTGTTTTTAGTACCTGAACCCAACCAAGTAGCTCTTATTACCTTAAAATAACTGGATTTATTGAGTAGTTCTTACTGCCTAAAACAAATGAACAAGTTAAACTGAAACAAATGCAAATTAAACAAACCAATTATTTTGATAAAAAATAAAACAAAGCATAAAACAGGACATAAACTATGGTCTTGTCACCCTTTCATCTTCGTAACATGCCCATTGTAGGTACACAAATAAACAATTTAATTCTATTTTACGAAGGTTATTATAAATATTGATGAGATTCTTTCTTCCTTGTGCATCAGAGCTCAGGTTTTCAAATAAACAGATTTTCAGTATGACTGCTCCTTTTCATCTAAAATTCTCTTACAATTATTTGATGTCTTACAATTATTTTATGTGGCTGATTCATGTTTCACTGTGTGTCTGGCTGTCTTTTTTTCTTTCCGTCTCTGTTTGTTTCTTTCTGTCTTTGCCCTGAAGCATCAGAGGAAGCAGAAGGCCAAAATTTACAAAACCAAAGGAAAGCATTGGGCAAACATCAGAATCAGCTCAACCCCAACTGCCTTTTTTGTCCTAACATAATCTGGCACAATGCCCTTATCACAAATTTAATCATCAAAAACTGACATGGTTCAGAGATTTGCAGAATAGCCCTGGCCCCCTTCCGGGGACACCAGTTCAGTCCCTGCGGGGGCTTCATGTACCAGAAAAAACAGTCACATCTAATTAGATGTCTAATACAGGGTTCAATTGAAACAGCTGCAGCTGTTGTTTATGCTCTCTCTAACACCGGTAGAGAATCAGTCAAGAGAGCAGGTGGTCCAGTCGGAACAAGAATAACAGTGCAGAGTTGATTATCTGTTAGTCCTTCAGGTGAGGAATTAAAAAACATACAGACTTTTACAGAATTTAGCCTTCAGTCACTAGGAAGCATTCAGTCAAGATTTGATTGTTTGGATTACAGCAGGATTTACTGAATTCAAAGAAACCTTATTTCTGGAGGGGATCACAAACCTTTTGAAGTCTGATTTATTCCAGCAGCACAACATTGTTCAAGTTCGGCTTCTAGCCTGCAAGCTCATCATACCCTGCAAATATTATATATATATAGATAATATGATATGATGACTGGATATCTCTCGAGTGTAATGCACATTGGCAGCAGTACTGAAGTGTCAAAGACAAGCACCAACCCATGGCTGTAAAATTAAGCCAATGTGGATGTGCTGAAAACGGCAGTTCTTCAGATGTTCACTTGAGGCTGGCTGAAAAAAACGAGTTAATCCTCATAGACTTCCATATTAAAATGCCCAGCTTTATAGCAGAAATAAGCATATTTAAAGCTAGGTACAAAAAGTAATTTCTGTAGATAATTTCCTCCTTCATAAAAACTGTATAAGAGGTGATTTTTTTTTTTCTGGATACTGGAGTTATGGGTGCATCTGATTTGATTGAGTAATGTCCTGACACAGGTGTCTGTAGCTGCTAGCTGTCTGGTAGGCTTCACCTTTGGGTGGCTGTAACTCAGGTTATAGAGCAGGTCAACTACAAATCGGAAGGTTGGTGGTTCTGCTCAAGTCTGCATGCCAAATGTCCTTGGGCAAGATACTAACTCCAAGTTGCTCTCCGGTGCATCCATCGGAGTATGAATGTGTGTGAATGTTAGATAGAAGCACTTACATAGAAAGAGCGAAGAAAAACGTGCTTGTGTGAATGGATGTGAATGGGTGAATGAGGCAAGCTGTGAAAAGCGCTGTGAGTGCTCAGTTAGAGTAGAAAAGCGCTATATAAGAACCAGTCCATTTACCATTTACCTAAAGTGGACCTGTGGACCATATTTGTGTTGTTTTTTCTGTGTCTTTTCATTGCACACATATAGTTTTTAGATGTAGCTTGCCAGCATCACATCTGGTCAAAATGTGGTCAGTAATATGGTGTTGGTCAAAATGCACTGAGCTTAGAAAGCAAGGCCAGCATCCATCTTTTCTATATTTTTATACTCTTGTGGTCAGTTTAGAACAAGTTCCATCTATTTGTCGATTTTGTCCCACCTTCTGGTATTATCCCTTCATATTAACTCGTTGTTTGAAGTCCATCAAAATGTGAAGTAGTTGTCAAAGGGTGCCAAGGCAGAACTGGTTTTACAGTGATAGAAAAAAGGTATTAAGGCTGCCACAGCATTATCACGGAGCTCTTTAAACCAGAGGATTGGCTTCAGGGTAGAAATGGATTTGGGGAACAATATAACTTGCAGCCTGTGGAGGAAAAGTTACTTTGAGGTTAAAGCTAGATTCTGATTTGACTTTGGCTCTTTAAAGTGCTTCTGGATTATTTTACACACGGATTATTAAAGTAATCTTTCAGTTTGTTGCTTTTTATTCTTTGCAGGGTTTCATTTGTATCGCCATTAAAATTGAGGCATGTGCAGAACATCAGTGTGTGACAGACATGTAGCCACAGATGTTGACTGACCCTCGGCACCAGCTGCTGCCGCCGCTGATGCTCACACATACTGAATCTGATTGTACCGATCATGTGACAAGCTGTCCGTCTGCAGCTCTCCGGGCAGATGGCGTCTCTCCATCTCTGATGTTTGTGGGACGGTGGCGCCGATGCTCACAAGTCACTTTGTCTCTGCATGTATCCTCACATGACTCAGCCAATCCTGAAAAGCTCAGTCCTCCCGCAGCTTCATCCGCCCTCATACATGACATGTAAAAATTCAATTATAAAGGAACATCGAGGATAAAGGAGGAAAAAAGATGATTATATCACAAAGTGGTTATATAAGAACAGTAGGCATCAGAGAAAAACACAAGATGGGACAGGAATTGGCAGCAGGGTTTTGACTGCGGCTGCTTTTTTCTCTTTAATTAGTCTGAAAAAACATGAAGGTTGTTTAATAGATTTGACCTGCCATCAGTGCAGAAAAACTGTGGTAGATTCAAACTGTAAAGAGAGGCCCAGAGGAAGACATGAGAGGCGAAGATACATCAGGTAAAAATACATGAAAATGTCTTTAAAAGTCAGCTTTACCATCAAATCTAAACACACTGGCATCATACATATATCATAATTATACAGTTTCTTAGCTGCAGAATAAATATTCACAAACCTGTTTAGAAACCAAAGAAAATAATCAAACCAGGTTTTGGAGACTTTGTCATTGACAAAATAAAACCCTGATAGATGTCAGGGTATCTTTGGAGCATAGGACCTCTACACATGGGGTTTGGGCAAGCAGAGGAAATAAAGGGACCAATTTTCCATTCAGTAATTGGGATATTTGCAGGGGAAACAAACAACCAAACAAACCCAAAGCAAACAGACAAAAAAACAACTGCTGATGCTGTTTTGCTGACATTTATTCCTCTGAAATTCAGCTATCGACATTTTGATGGTAGAAACTGAAAAGGAAAAGCTGTGGGCTTCTGCATGTGTACTTTCTTTTGAAGGAGGGCATGCTACAAAATAAAAGTCTGAGAACTAAAATTAGCTCAATACCTAATTTTCCATAATTATAGCAAACACAGACTGTTTCCCCACAAGTGAACACTTTCAAAGAGTCTTTGAGTTTTACGTATGTGTGCTAGAGGAGGGACAGATGGGCTAAAACGCAAAGAGAGATTTCTTAGTGTATTGGTAAACTGAGGAATACTCAAAGTGACAAAACTGGGGCTTTTCAAATTTTCATCCAGCCTGTTTCTCATGAAAAACAGCGACACCTCCACAGCATGCCCAATGCACCAAAAGGCCAATGGAGACGATTTCAACTGTGGGGGAGATTGGGAACTACTTTACTGAGCATAAACAGAGGTGTATTTACCAGGAGACACTCTTTTCAAAGATTTTCATTTTGACATTTGAATCCACACACCAGCACTGATATGGAGTCACAGACAAGGCGCAGGCTTCAGAAAGTTACTGAACTGAAAAGAGGCTACAGCTACAGCACAATATGATTTTTTTGAGTCAAAACCCAAAGTGATGGAGCTGTAAAGTAAACTACACAATCAAGTTCCTTACTTTTTTCTTTTCTTTCTTTCTTTTTTTAATGATACTTTTGACCTGGTTATGTAGTTGTTCCACCTGCTAGTCATTTTCAGGCTTGTGGAGCCATTTGTTGTGAGTTGGGTGTAGTCTGAAGTCAATATTTTGCCTAAATGTTACATCAATTGGATGAGGGCTTTATGTGGAACAAACTGGATGTTATGAGGTTATGAAAGTCACACATTTACAATTAAAAGAAAGCATCTATAATCTGACACTGACAAACTGTGGCATCTTTGATGGGATGAGCAAGTTTTTTAAATGTCCTGCCTGCATTGTGTTTGAGTAAAAAAAAAAATGTCAGAAAGCTGATCTCAGTGTTACAAAAGTATTACGTATAGTCAGGATCACAAATGAAAACACTGCATTACACAACAACCCTCCAATTTTTTCCCCCTGTTTTGGGGATAATAACTACATTTAGAAAACTTGGACAAGGACGGGACAGAGGAAACATTTTAAAAAAGCTGAAGCCATAAATCAGCATGACAGCCAACATATATCAGGTGTTCATGTGGTTTTGTTTGTTTATTTTTTGTAAAACACTAAATTAGAAAATCATTTGAAAGCAATGACAATTAGAATTAAGCACTGAAAATATAATTTTTTTTTTTGTCTTAATACTTCAGTTTGTCTGATACAGTTTTAACTTTCCAAACATTGTCACTCCTGTGTAATAAGACTTGCATCACCACAAAAATGAGTATTTTATGTCTTCACTGCACTTCTTAGACTTTGCAAAGCCATGGCCAGACTTTGACACTTTGACATGTCGATTCAGTCTAGACTCTGCAGTTAATATTCCCATAGCAGTAAAATAACTTAAAAACTATCCGACAACTAAACACTGTTTAAAGGAGATTTTATTAACTGAAGTATTGTCATTTGTATTCGGGAGGTTTTCTAGCAGATTGCTAATGAGAAGAAAGCAGGAATGAAATGCAAAACCTTAGCCTGCCAGTAGAACAGAATAAAATCTAACACATTTCAAAAAAGATTCAGGCCAAGTTCATAAACTGGCAGTTTTTTCCTTAAATGTAGAATGGACATGTATAGTTAACGGGGTTTTTTTTTTACTATAATGATAAAAATAAAAATAAAGCATTGATATATATATATATATCATGCACCCACGATCGCGAGTGCATGCTGTGGCTCATGTGTGGGTTCCCTTTTCTTTTCATCTATCGTATGCCTGCTTGTTACGGGGGAAGAGTGACTTCTAAACACCACAAAAAATCTCCAAAAAACAGCTGAGGCAGTCATGGCTGGATGCCCGGTTAATTATCTATGATGGTGGAGAAGATATAGATCCCAGGGAGAGAGTCTAGTGGGTGGTGTAGAGTTTCTGCAGCAAATTCAGAAAAAATTAACCTCAGAAACAGAACGAGTTTAATGTGTTTGTGATGAGAACCAGACAAAAGAGGAAAGCGTTGTACTTCTTTAGGTACATAAAAACACAAAAATAAAATGACAAAGGTAGTAAGGCACTTAATTTTACTATGTTTGTGCCTTTATGACTTCACTGCTAACACAGCATTAAATTTTTAGCGTGAGAATTCAGTTAACAGAAACTTTTCTAGCTTTTGTAGCGATGCCCTGCAATAGCGATAATGAAAAAAGGCTCCATATGTCCAATAATGACATCCCACAACTTAAGTTGTGGTGCCTTAAGTTGGGAGAAAGCAATGCAAAACTATCAAACTTTATCAAGAGAAGTCCAAGGAAGGCAAAATGCACACACTTGCTTAACCTTTGCCTCCAGCACCTCCTGGCACACAGACAACAACACAAGTTGGGTTTGTATAACTTAGTTTAGTGCAAGTTATCTGTTATGTATTCATGAGAACTTTTTGAGTTTTAAATGAGGAATTTAAAATCCAACATGTTTCTTCTTGTCTGTGTCCAGCCGACCTGCTGGTCAACACTCTGTGCCTCCCCTTCACCCTTGTCTACACCCTGCAGGGTGAGTGGAAATTCGGTAGCACCCTCTGCTTCCTGCTGCCCTACGCCCAGGGGCTCACCGTGCATGTCTCCACGGTGACGCTCAACGTCATCGCCCTGGACCGCCACAGGTGGGTGACAAAGAACATGTAATCTGTTTTTTACGATCTTTCTGTTTCACAAGCTTCATAACCAGAGACGGACACTTTGGATTCTAATTGTGTTTATTATCACTATCATCTGTGGTTTGGGTATCTGTGGATGACTGATGACAGCGCATAATGTTGGAAACAAAAAGTCCATCAAACAAACAGAAGAAGTCAAAGACAGTTTTTTTTCTACTTTGTATGGTTCGACATGACAGTAAAAAGATTTTCAATGGATACTTAGAAAAGCCTTGTTTGACTTTATGGATACCTACGTTGGTCAGTCAGTAGATCCACCTCTACACCCTACACAAGTAGGTTTGATGGCTCATTTGAGCTATTTCTTTCTTTTTTTTTCATGTGTTAGAATGGCACCTTCCATCACTGATTTCCTACTGGCTCTTTTTTTTAAAGTCCAATCTTCATTTGTTACACTGCAACCTGTGAATTCCCCAAATTCCTGTTTCCTGTTTTCCCCCATTGTCCGGATTACTGCCTTATCTTGGTGATCCAGTTTTTTTTCCAGCCACTTCCCATGTTCAGATGAACTCCATCTCCACTGTCCTAGACTGCAGCTGCAAAGGCAGTCTTTGATCTCTTGTGGAAATCTGCTATGAGAGATGAGAGCTGGTTCATGTAATCCTACGCAGAACTCATCAAGGCTGGAGAGATTGGAGTTCATCGGCAGCATGACAAAAGCAGCTCCTTTGTTGCTTTGTCATGTTTGTCAGAAGGTCCTTTGCAAATGAAATCTCTGCAGAGGAGAAATTTGGAAACTTTTGCAAACAAATGTTTTCAAGCACAAAAAGAATTTAAATCCTCATAAAATACTGAGGTTTGAAATAAAACTTGTGAAACTTAACGAAGAACTTTAATGTACTTTATGACTAAGAATCCTCAAAATTTCTTGATGCATGCTCAGTCATCCAGGAAGTAAATCTCCAAAAGTTGATTGTGTTCATCTGGACGTAGCGTTTTCAGTGGGAGAAATGTTTCGTCACTCATCCAAGTGACTTCTTCAGTCTGAAAAAGTCTGAAGTCTGAAGAAACGTTTCTCCCACTGAAAACGCTACGTCCAGATGAACACAATCAACTTTTGGGGATATTCTCAAAATTAACGACATTAATTTAATTTTTCAGCTCTACTTGCACATTGGGTTTACTACCAATTTGAAAATCTTAGGCTGTTGTTTTTAATCACTCTGAACTACATTTCAAATGGTTGAAACAGAGTGCAGTATCATCCCAGTGAATGAAAAGTTACATAACATCCACAGAGAGATGCACCTCATTTTGAGGTGGAGTAACCCCACCAATACTCTATATATACAGCTGTATGTAGCTGGAGATGATTATTGCACTCTGACTGCCCCTTATTCTCAGGTACAGGATACAGCTAGATTACCATGTTCTTATGGCCATCATAATCAGTTAACTTCACATTTTCACAACTATCCAGTTTTCTCAGACGTTTTCACATTTTGTGAAAGTGCAGTCACTTTGTGCTCCCCAGCAGGTTTTTACCTTCTCGCTTTGAGCTGACGTCATATTAATGAAACACATGTCAAATCTAAAATCCATTTCCACCTTAATACAGCTGGCCCTGGGAAAAGAGGATTACAGGGAAGATTCTCTGACTCTCTGTCATACTGCCACTGCACCGCTAACGGCACAACTGGACTTCGGTTGCCTGCTGTTTTGGCAGTTGGAGTGTAGGTGTTAAGAGCAGTGATGCAGTGAGTTCAGAATGAACAACAGATTATTTTAACCTGTGTGAGCCTGCAGACTGGCTTTTAACCCTTTAAAGCCTGAACCATGAATTCACTGACAGAAAAATTCTCATGTTTTGAAATTTCTGATGGATATTTTGAAAAAGCAATAAATATTATTTTACATATGGGAGTTTACATTTATATCGTGTTTGTTACATCTGGCTTTTTTTTTCAATTTATTCTTTAAAAATGTATCATGCAATTTATTTTTTGTTGGAAAAATCACACTGATGATGTAGAAGTCTAAAAAAAGTCATAAAAACTCATCAAATATGTTATACTTGGCTTTAAAGGGTTAAGCACTGAAATGTTGCTTGCATGCACTGGTGGATAAACCATTACAGATACCTAAAAAAATTTTCATTTATAAATAGAAATAATATATATTTATTTATTTATTGGTAATTACCAACACTTGGTAATTAAGGGCAACTGTGGCACCAATCTTGCGATGCATGGTGGTCTATACATACACCTGTTAGGATGTTCCTGTGGCTGTCGTCAGCATCTACAGGCTCTTGCCATTATGTTTATTTTCTCTCCACCACCTGTCCAAAGATTGCAAACAGACCAACGAATATCTTCTCTGTATTTAAAGCAGATTTTTTTACTTATTTATTTATTTTTTGGGCAGATGGTTTCTGACAAACAAATTTACAAAAGATCACGTTTCAAGATCCAAGCATCTGTGCTCTTTTTTGTTTTTTAAAGAAAACATCAAGGGAGTCAAATCAATCTCATTTAGTCAGTCTACAGACTTGTTTGATGCACTTTAGGCCCCGTTTACACATCTACGTTTTCCCTTAAAAACGTATACTTTCCCCTTCGTTTGCGCCTTTCGTTTACACACAAACGGAGATGTTGCCTCTGAAAACGATTCTTTTTAAAAACTCTGGCAAATGTGGAGATTTTGGAAAACGCCGTTTTCGTGTCGCGGTGTGGACTGCAAAAACGGAGGCTTTTGGAAACCATGACGCATTTTAGTCATGTGATGCAGTCATGTGACCAATTCAACTAAGATGGCGGACGGCATTGTACAGCAGTTTTTTTGTTTGCTCTCAATTTTGACAGCCCTATTAAAGATTAATATCAGTTTGTACATGCTCCAGATAGCTTTTCTTCAAAGAAGACGGAATCTAAAGTAAATAAGTAAATATACGGCAGACGGAAATGAC
>VVHJ01036344.1:0-11864 GCA_015107715.1 Tylochromis polylepis | reverse complement strand
TCCTGGTTTTTCCTTTTTTTTTTTTTTTTTTTTTGGGGGGGAGGGTTGTCATGGCAGCGCAGCCCAGGTTGTGACACCATCTCACAGACGTTACATTATGTACAGCATTGGATAACATTTATATTTCTTTAGACTCTTTCTCCAGTTAAATTTTAACTTCAGTAAATACATTCCTCCAAACCATCAAATGTTTGGAGGAATGTATGATGCTGTATGTTTTTAGACCCCATTCCTACAAGACGGCTAAAGAAATCCTACCATTAATGAATGCTTCAGTCTTAAATATGATCAGCCTCTCTTTATTAATTGGCCACGTACCACCGGCTTTAGTGAAGGTGACAAATGATCTTCTTATGGCCTCTGACAGTGAACTCATCTCTGTGCTTCTCCTGCTAGACGTCAGTGCAGCATTCAATACTGTTCACTATATTTTATTACAGCAATGCTTGTAGGAGCATGCTGTAGGTATTAAATGTACTGGGATGCAGTGGTTTTGGATTATATTGTATCTAACAGACTCCAAACTGTTCATGTAAATGGAGTCCTCTTCACATACTAAGGTTAATTATGGAGTTCTACAGGGTTCCATGATAAAACCAATTCTCTTTCTGTACATTACCACAATGAATGTTAATTAAATTTTTTTAAAACAATCCCTTCATTTTAGGAGCTCAAAAGTAATTGGACAAATTAAATGAATAAAAATAAAATGTTCATTTCTAATACTTGGTTGAAAACCTTTTGCTGGCAATGACAACCTTAAGTCTTGAACTCATGGACATCACCAGATGTTGGGTTTCCTCCTTTTTAATGCTCTGCCAGGCATTTACTGTAACAACTTTTAGTTGCGGTTTGTTTGTGGGTCATTCTATCCAAAGTTTAGTCTTCAACAAGTGAAATGCATGCTCAATTGGGTTAAAATCAGGTGACTGAGTTGGCCAAGAATATTCCACTTCTCTGCTTTAATAAACTCCTGGGTTGCTCTGGCTGTATGTTTTGAGCCATTGTCTGTCTGTATTATGAAACGAACAATCAATTTGACTCCATTTAGCTGGATTTGAGCAGACAGTATATCTCTGAACGCCTCAGAATTCCTTTGGTTGTCTTCTGTCCTGTGTCACATCATCAATAAACATTAGTGTTCCAGTGCCACCGGCAGCCATGCACGCACAAGTCATCATGCTGCCTCCACTGCGTTTTACAGATCATGTGGTATGCTTTGGATCATGAGTTGTTCCATCCCTTCACCATACTTTCTTTTTGCCATCATTCTGGTAGAGGTTGATCTTAGTTTCATTTGTCCAAAGAATGTTTTACCAGAGCTGTACTGGCTTTTTTAGATGTTTTAGTCCAATCTAGCCTTTCTATTCTTCAGGCTTATGAGTGGCTTGCACCTTGCAGTGAACCTTCTGTATTTACTTTCATTCAGTCTTTTCTTCATGGTAGACTGAGACCTACCTCCTGGAGAGTGTTGTTCACTTGGTTGGCTGTTGTGAAGGGGTTTCTCTTCACCATGGAAATGATTCTGCAATCATCCACCACTGTTATCTTCTTTTGGTCTTTTTGCGTTGCTGAGTTCACTAGGGCTTTCTTTTTTTCTCAGGATGTACCAAACTGTAGATTTTGCCACGCCTAATATTGTATCAATTTCTCTGATGGGTTTTTTCTGTTTTCACATCTTAAGGATGACTTGTTTAATTTGCATGGAGAACTCCTTTAATCCCATGTTGTCTGTTCCCAGAAAAATCTTCCAAATTCAAGCACCACACCTCAAATCAAGTCCAGGCCGTTTATCTGCTTAATTGATACTTACATAAAGAAGGAATTGCCCACACCTGCCCATGAAATAGCCTTTGATTCAATTGTCAAATTACTTCTGGTCCCTTTAAAAGCAGGGTCGCACATGTTAAGGAGCTGAAACTCCTAAACCCTTCATCCAATTTGAATTGGAACGCTTAGCTAGCCTTTGGGACTTCGGAGGTAGCTGATGGGTACCGGCAGGCCAAGTGGAATGCAGCTCAGGCAGTGGTTGAAGCAAAAACTCCGGTGTGAGTGGAGTTCTTTGAAAAAGCTGTCAGGTGACTCAAATGTCAGGTGACTTGGGATAGGAAAGCGGTGCTCTACCCGCATTGTGTATAGTGCGGGTGGACCAGTACCGACTTTAGCTGAGGATATTGTCAGGCGGTGGAAGGAATACTTCGAGCACCTCCTTCATTCCACTGACACATCTTCTGTAGAGGAAGCAGAGTCTGGGCACGAGCAGCATGACTCACTGGGGGTGAGGGCTGTGTCCTAGTTGACACACCTCTAAGATGTTGCGTGGTGATCTGGGGTAGTACCTCTGGATTGGCAGACTGGGGTGGTGGTTCCCATCTTCAAGAAGAGGGACCAGAGGTTGTATACTATAAGAGGGTCACACTTCTCAGCCTTACCGGGAAAGTCTATACTAGGAAGAAAGGAGAGTCTGTCTGTTTGTCGAACGTCAGATACAGAAGGAACAATGCTGGTTTCATCTTGGTCGCGGAACAGTGGACCAGCTCTTTACCCTCTGGATGATATTTGAGGGTGCATGGGAGTTTGTCCAACCAGGCTACACGCTTTTTCTTTGGACTTGGAGAAGGCATTCAATGTCCCTCTGCGTATTCTGTGTGAGGCACTATGGGAGTATGGGGTGTCTGGCCGATTGCTATGAGCCATTCAATCCTTATACAATCGTTGCCAGAGCTTGGTCCGCATTTCCAGCAATAAGACAACACATACACACAAACATACAATACAGACAAAGCCATACAAGACATATAAGGCAGGCAGATTTTTAATACTTAATTTACGTATTCAAAATATGGATTTGTGTATTGCTAGTATATTTGGACCAAATGTTGATGACCCCTCCTTTTTTTTTAATACATTCTTTACTTTATTTACTTCACTTACACTGCTCTAATAGGAGCTCGACCTGGTATTTAACCCAAAAATTGACAGGCTCAGTACAGCAGTGAGTCAAAGGAACTGGCAGTCTACAGACATTCTTAAACAATACATGACTGATTTTGGTCTTTGCAATGCTTGACATTCACATTACCCCACTTTCAAGGATTATACCTTCTTTTCACCAGTACACCACTCACATTCTCTCGTGGACTACTTTTTAGTCAGCAGCTCCATTATGAGGAATATTACAGACACTCAAATTCATTCTATCACTATCAGTAATCATGCACTGGGTCTCTCTCTCTGACACAGGAAAGAGCCACACTGCCAATTAGGAACTGGATATTTAACACATCATTGCTTAAAGAACAAGATTTCATTAATTATTTCAAAAAGGCAACTGATTTGGAAAACAATGACCTGCCAGGAATATCACCATGTGTTCTGTGGGAAGCTGGAAAGGTAGTAATGCGGGGAAAAATAATATCTTACTGTTCTCATGAGAAAAATAAAGAAAAGTTTTTAGTAAAAATAGTATTAGAATTAGAACAAAAAATTTAATCATTAGAATCTGCCTATGCTTCTTCACCACAAGAACATATAATTAACAACCTGAGAATTAGAATTAAATTAAATAATTAATAGGAAAACACAATTTCTGGTGCAAAGGCTGAATTTAAACTTTAAACATGGCAAGAAATCTGGAAATTTCCTTGATAACCAGTTAAAACTAAATAAAGAAAAAACATTTGTTAAATATATAAATCTACCAAAACTAAATGAAAAACAGATTTTGGCTCTGGATTTAATTCTTTCAATATCTGAATTTCATGAAGCCCTACAGAATCTCCAAAACAAATCAGGTCCAAGTGGGTTTCCAGCAGAGTTTTAAAAAGAAATTTGGCTTATGCTAGCACCCACTTTTTTCAGAATGGTAACTCAAATTCAGAATGATCACACACTATCTCCAAACATAACTCTGCCATCATTAGTCTACTTCTTAAACCAGGGAAAGATCCTGTTATGGCCCAATCTCAGTCATAAATGTAGACCTTTAAATACTTTGTAAAGCCTTTGTCAGAAGATAAAAAAAATAAAAAATTCATTCATAATACATCCTGATCAAACAGGTTTCTCAAGGGCAGACACTCAGCCAATAATACATGCAGATTAATTAATGTAATAGATTACTGCTCCATCTACAAATTAGAAACCAAAGTTGCCTCTTTAGACGCAGAGAACGCATTTGACTGGGTAAATTCGACATTTTTATTAGCAGTTCTAAACAAATTTGGATTTGGTTCATTCTTCATAAATTGAATCAAAACACTATACAGCTCTCCAAATGCATCTGTTAGGACAAATGATCTAACTTCCCAAAGCTTCAATCTAAAGAGGGGTACCAGACAGGGCGGCCCGGTTTTCCCCTCGCTTTTTGTCATTTTCATTGAACCACTAGCAGCAGCAAACCCCCAAAATGTAGCCTGAAGATGTATTACTTTTCCTTAAGAGCCCACAAACCTCTCTTCTGAAGACAATCACACTTATAGACAAGTTCTCATCTCTATCAGGCTACTCCATTAACTGGAGTAAAACAACAGTTTTGCCTCAGAATTGTAAATTTCAGAACACCTCCGTCACTCCATTACAGTTGGGTAATGTTAGATATTTAGGTATAAATTTTTCCACCAGGCTCTCAGACTTGGTATGATTGAACCATATTCCTCTGCTAAAAATAGTAGATGAACATTGGAATACTTGACGTATATCACTCGTGGGAAGAGTCACCACAATTAAAATACCGGTTCTGCCTAAAATAAACTACTTGTTTTCACTGATCCCTAACAAACCCTCTACTGCCTGTGTTACCGCAGAAAAACTAGCTAGTAGTCAGGTCGTACACATGTCCTTGTGCAGTTGAAATAATCCACAAAGTACACTTGTAGTTGAAAACAAACACACAAACATTTATTTCCAGTCTTGAAGTCACAGGCATCAGCCAGAATGTCACTGTACACTGCAAGACATGGCATGAAAACTGTTTGACTCAAACAGCTAGTTAAAGCCTCTACTAATCCACAGTGCACATGTCCCACTGCTCACCATATGCGTGATTACAGTGTATTATAGGAACAGCACATAGAAATTAATTAATTGGGAAAATACTACATAACAATAAATATTACACTAAAATGTGATTTTAAAGTAAAATGAAATCCCCTATTGTCTTATGCTTATGCTTATATTTAAAAAAAAAAAAAGCTAAATCTTCACTTAGTCCATGTAAACTAAAAGCCATTTGGAGCAATCCAGATATTTGCCAGAAAAAGAAAATACTAAATTTTCCACCATGGCACAAAAAGGGAACAAAACAATCTAGAAAATGTTATTTAAGATGGAAAATATTTCATTTCAAGAACTCGTATTAAAATATGTAATCAACAATAGTATGTTTCTTGAATATCAGCAATTTAAATCCATCACACAGGACAGATTTAATCTCAGTCAACTGAATTTAGAATTACCTACTTGGGTAACTTAGTTTTAAATTTTAGTACCCCAAAATTGTAAGTTATTATTAAAAACTGATAATTCAATCTACCTCTCAACCACAGTGGGAGGGAGATCCAAATTAAAACTTCTGGACACAAATATGTTTAAGTATCCTTTAAAATGACTGAAAGCCCCAACTCAGGAGAGGGAGCAGTTGAGATAGTTTGGGTGGGCTGGGGCTGTGGCTTGTCTCAGTCTTAGGCAATTTGTATATTTGTTTGTGAACCTTCCTCTGTTTTGTCTTTCAGGTGGTTGGATGCATCAGCGGGGGTCATGAGATGGAGTACTGGTACTGGTTGACTCTGTTGTCATGTAGTGTGAGCAGACTCATCTGCAGCTCAATGTGACAAAGACCAAAGAATTGATTGTGGACTTTAGGAGGATCAGGAAACCCTTGACCCCTGTGTCAATCCAGGGGGTTGATGTGGACATTGTGGAGCACTATAAATACTGGTTTAGCAGGCTATTCCTCCCAAGCACACCTTTCCAGCTCCATGTTTGCACACATGAGCCAAGAAGTCTCTTGGGAGAACTATGAGTTCTCTAGGCAGAACCCCTTTCAAGACTAACCAAAGACTCAAAGAAGGCTGGGAATTCCGAACTATTGTTCTGGGCACATGCACAGATAACAGTCAGAGGTAATGTGGTGGTGGTGCTTAGCCAGGGACTTGTGAGTGTCCCCACACCCAGCCAGCACCACAGGCCACTCCAGAAAAGGACACAGTCCAGCCATTCTCCAGGAGTTTGGTTCCAAAACCCTTGCTATACACGGAGGTATATTTATACGGTAGCACTCCACTTCCTGCACTTGCTCAGGTTCCTTCCCCACCAGTGAGTTGATGTTCCACATCCCAAAAAACTAATGTATTACAGAGGATCCACATGCCCAGGGCTCCACTTTTGTCTACCGACCAGCTCACACTGCACCTAATTCCAATACCTATCCCTACAGATTGCGCCCGTCCAAGTCATTTTGACAGCAGTGGCCACCAGATGCTTTTATTTTATTTTATTTTATTCTGTATAGTATTTTATTCTATTTTGTATAGTAGTTTATTCTATTGTATATAGTATTTTATTCCATTTTGTATAGCATGTTATTCTATTTCATTTATTCTATTCTATTGTTTTTTCTTAATTTTTTAATGCTCTTAAATTTCCAACGTGTGGGACTAATAAAGGTTTATCTTATCTTATCTTATCTTATCTTATCTTATCTTATCTTATTTTATCTTATCATTGAGAGCTCCTCCTTCCATTAGTATCTGCTTCTGGGCAAGGTTGATAAGGTTTGTGACTTGTGCTTCATTGTGGTTTTCTTCTTTGCTCATTTTCTGGTCCTTCCCCTGGGACCAGTTTGCCATGGGAGACCCTACCAGGTCCCATTTCCCCAGATGAAATAGACAGGAACATGAAAACCCCTCCACCAAAGCTTTCCACCACTGTAAGGTGGCAATTTGACCATATTCAGTTCACCTTGTGGTTGAGAAATTAGCTACATTTTCTCTATATTTAGTAACTTTGTCATACAACTTAAGCATGTTTTTCTTTTTGGGGTTTTTGTTGTGAAAACTGACTACAACAAGACTGTAATTATATCTGACAGAAATTATGTAAATGGTCCTTTCGATTGATACATTTTTTGTGTTGAATCTCCTAAAACTAAGACATCCATATATTTTCCACCTGAGATGGTGCAGGATGCTTGTGTATTATTTTTACACCATGCCAGCTGTCTGCTTAAGGAGTCTATTATGATCCAATTGTCAGAATTATTATGGACTAGTCTGAATAGTCTGAATGGAAGCATTAATTGTTATTTTTAAAATAGCATTTATGTTTCATTCTTATCCTCTGTAAACCCAGTGGAGCAGTAAAATAGATACAAGTTCTTACCACTTACACTTCTTGTCATTACAAAAGTGATGGAAGTGGAAACTGGTGACATAATCACAACCTCTATCCTACTGATTTGCATTACTGGACATTTCTAGTAAATGGATTGGTTCTTATATAGCATTTTTCTACTCTACTGGAGCATTCCAAGCACTTTATAAAACATATTTCTTTCACCCATTCATACCCATTAATACAAGCACTTTTTTTCTATGCTTTTTCTACCTAAATGCTATCTAACTTTTTAAAAAAAATTTCTATCTAACATTTACACACATTCACACTCTTGCTCTACCTCCTGAGCTGCAGCCACCCCAATTTATCATACAATCTTTCTGTTCCATGAATTTACATGTAATTAATTTTGCTGCATTAGTTTCATGTCCCTAAACATAATTTTCAAATATTTTCATTTGCAAGTATAGATTGTAACTTTTAAAAACCTATGCACAAGTTTTGCAAACAACAAAGTTATATGCGGCCATCTACCTAAAAATGCAGTCAAGGTGTTTTTTATAACCATTTCAAACTATTTACAGAACAGTCAGGGACTCTGCTTCAAATAGGATGCCACACAAATTATTTGTGCCACTCCAAAAAATCATTTCTGTCCACTGTAAGACAGAGGAGCACATCACAAGCCTGATACCTGCAGGCATTAGTAACGCCGTTACTTTTAACGCCGTTATTCCCATCACTGGTCATATGTACCGATTCCTTTCTGGTGAATATTTTCCAATTTTAAAAGGCAATAAAGTCCACATTTCAAAGTTGGCATGGTTGGAATGGGAGCAAATCGTTTTGCCACTCACACCAAAGACCCAAATGTGAGTTATACATGTCACAGATTTTCACATAGCATTTATAGTTTTTAAAAATGTTATTCATTCAAAATAAATTACTTGGGTAGATTTAGGCATTTAAGGAACTGGATTAAACAACTTGGAGCAAGAAAATGAGCAAGAAAACTACATTGCTTTTTGTGATTTTTTTCAACATTTTGCTACAAGACTGTACTACAAAATCAGTTGAAATGTACCAAACTGTAAGCAAATGCTGAAATAAAGGAAAAGTGGTACCTGGGTATATGCAGTGTTGGTGCCATCTGTAGCCTGCACTGTCATATTGTAGAAGGAGCACTGTTCAGCATCAAGAGGTTTGGCAATGATGATGGTGCCCACAGTCTTCGCTACATCAAACACACTGTCACTGTTCCCACCTGCACCACAGCAGAAATGTCAAGCAATAGAAACGATGGCCAAAAAATGCAAACCATACCTACTTTGAATGCACATGAGTTATAATGAATATGTGAATGTACACACAAAAACCACACAATTTTACTTTGTGGATCAGTAGGTTCCAGTCATGTAAAATATATGTTACTGAGTCCTGAAATGCATGAATTGTTTTTTGGGGGGTTTTTGTACAATCTTAATCAGTAAATTAACCAGTGCAGTGATGAGATAAAGGAAGAGAACATGACTGGAGACCATTGCCTAAGAGTTTGTGATAGTTCAGAAGAGGGAAGGATGGCTGCTGACAGGTTTAAGCTCTTCCATCACACACAAACACACATCACAAACTCCTATACACCACAGATTACATATAATAATATATAATATACAGCATACACTATAAAATGCCGATCAGCAGCAAAGATCACAGCAACACACTGAAGCAACAAGCAAAAACACTTCCCATGCAGGTAGTACCTCTCTCTTTCACTTGGAGTGTGCTGCAGTGTGTGTTATCGCAAAATTTTCTCATCTTTTTATGTTTTTGGTGATTTTTCCTAGTTTTGTGTGCTTTGTGAAGTTGGCATTTGCGCGGTGGACTAGGGTGTTGGGAGATGGGGGCAGCTGGCTCTGGCTGTCAGCTGCTCTCTGGAGGATTATAGCCTACCTGTGGGTGAGTTGGTTGGGTATGGAGGTATGGAATCAATCTCCTGAATGACTAATGCAGTGGCGATGTTTCTGGACAGCATAAAGTGTATCAAGTTTTTGACAGTGGTGGAATGATTAAAGACACCCTCACTCCTGTTCCCTCTCTGGTTAATCCTACTTAGTCACCATCATCCTCCACCATTCATCAAGAATGAAGCATTAGAGACGGAGTTATCTAGTCTCCTATTAAACTATTTAACTAAATTACCACGAAGCGATCAATAACTTTGATTACACTATTTATGTTACATCAGAAGGAACATCTCACTCAGTCTGGGGAGAGTGAGGGAGAGCTGCCTGCTGGGGCTGTGGCACCGCTGTCACTCTCTTGCCTTGGTGGCAAAAAGACTGGCAGAGTGGCTGCATTCAAAGGAAGGTTCGCTAGCCCTCAGGCCATCCCTCCAGTCTGCAAACAGCCAGATTAAAATATAAGAAATGACACAAATAACAATCAAAATCAAAGTGCAATCAAAACAGAGAAAATGATGAAGGGGATGGACTGACAGTGAACATGTAGAGAAGGTGAACAGTATGAATTAATATTATATTAAATGCTTGTGATTTGTTGACAGATATATTTATTTAATTTTCATTTTTAATAATTATGATGTGTATTAAATAACCCTCAGCTTTGGTTGCTTGTTGTATATTTTCTCTTTTACCCTGGGAAGGGGTTTAATGAGAATGAAAAACAGGGTAAAAAAAGGGAAAGTAAGAACAATAGCAAGCCGGTGGTGAACGGGTGAATGTAGGTATGAAGAGGTTAAGCAAAAGACCAGTGGGAAAAAAGAAAGAATTGGAAAGATGCAGGTATGACAAAGAAACAGATGGGACAAGCTGCCACCAGAGTAGCTGAATCTGTGTTGGGGGGAAAAGGGAGGAGTATCATTCTAGTATTCTAGTTTTTTGTTGTTTTTGTTTATTTATCAAATCAATTCAATTTATATAGTGCCAAATCACAACAATAGACACCTCAAGATGCTTTATATTGTAAGGTAAAGGATCCTACAATAATACAGAGAAAACCCCAACAATCAGATAACCCCTATGGACAAGCACTTTGGTGACAGTGTGAAGGAAAGACTCCCTTTTAACAGGAAGAAACCTCCAGCAGAGCCAGGCTCAGGGAGAGGCAGCCATCTGCTGCGACTGGTTGGGGTTGAGAGGAGGAAGACGAGAAAAAGACATGCTGTGGAAGAGAGTCCAAGATTAATAAAAACTAATAATTAAAAGCAGAGTAGTGTATAAACATGTGGTGATTGAAAAAAAAAAAAGGTGACTGAAGAAGAAACACTCAGTTACACTGCAATAGCCCTAAGGTGATGGAGGCTTTCCATAATCCACTAAGGAAGAATTCAGGGTACCTGATGCAACCCTAACTATATGCTTTATTATTTCTTGTATTCATTCTTTTAGTGTACTTACTCTTATGTGTTGTTCCAAATTGCTTTACAGTTTATTCCTCCCTTAGTGTTTCTCCTTCCTGTATCAAGCCTCTTGTATCAAGTGAAATCATGTGTCTGTGTCTGTGAACCAGCATGGCTACCACAGCATCCTGCAGCGACATGCCATCCCATTCAGTTTACATTTAGTTGGGCCATTATTTATTTGTCAACAGGACAATGACCCCAAACACAACCTCCAGGCTGTGTAAGGGCTATTTGACCAAGAAGGAGAGTGGAGATGGTTTGGGATGAGATGGACTGCAGAGTGAAGGCAAAAGGACCAACAAGTGCTCAGCGTCTCTGGGAACTCCTTCAAGACTGTTGGAAAACCATTTCAGGTGACTACCTCATGAAACCCATCGAGAGAATGCCAAGAAAACAGTAATCAAAGGGTGGCTATTTTGAAGAATCTAAAATAAAAACATGTTTTGAGTTATTTCACACTTTTTTGTTTACTACATTATTCCATACGTGTTCTCTCATAGTTTTGATGCCTTCAGTGAGAATCTACAATGTAAATAGTCATGAAAATAAAGACAAAACATTAAAAAGAAGGTGTGTCCAGACCTTTGACTGGTAGTGTATCTAAGTCTCTCCTTGTCCTTTGTCAGAGCACTAGTTCATTTCCTCCTTGTGCTTCCCAGTTCCAGAGTTTATATTCTGAATTTTTAAATGTTTCAGTAAGTTATAGCTTTTAGTTTTATTTGGTACTTTATGCTTCACCTACAGTGGGATGCAAAAGTTTGGGCAACCTTGTTAATAGTCATTATTTTCCTGTATAAATCGTTGGTTGTTACGATAAAAAATGTCAGTTAAATATATCATATAGGAGACACACACAGTAATATTTGAGAAGTGAAATGAAGTTTATTGGATTTACAGAAAGTGTGCAATAATAATTTAAACAAAATCAGGCAGGTGCATAAATTTGGGCACTGTTGTCATTTTATTGATTCCAAAACCTTTAGAACTAATTACTGGAACTCAAATTGGCTTGGTAAGCTCAGTGACCCCTGACCTACATACACAGATGAATCCAATAATGAGAAAGAGTATTTAAGGGGGTCAATTGTAAGTTTCCCTCCTCTTTTAA
>VVHJ01036343.1:0-13252 GCA_015107715.1 Tylochromis polylepis | reverse complement strand
TATGAGTAGCTACACAAATCACTGTTAATTTGTATTTTTATTGTTGTTTGTTACTGCAGTTTGTGCCTAAAGAAGTTAGTGATCAAGACTTAATAAGCCGTTGTTACAGGACAGCAGTGTGTGGTCTCAGATTCATTCAGTTACTTTCTATATTTAAAATAATTTAATGAAAAATTACTGTGACTTTTTGGTATTTTGCCTTTGAAAAGATATTGAAACAGAAACTAATCTTTACCGCGTCAGTTTAAAGATCATGTGACTCTACCTGTTCTCTGCAGGGAGCTTTTCCCGATGTCCAAATACATCTTGAGCCTCTCTGGACAAATCTGAGCGTATAACTCTTCATTGTCTCTTTTATCATTTATGTCAGCATCCCAGCTCTGTTTGATCATGGCCGCCTCTGGTTTCAGCGCAATCCATGTTAATGTCTTAACATCAAATTCAAGAAAGCCTTCTCCATCGTATCCATACTGAAGTACTCCAGTCACCTCTCCAGTGTTTTCCTCCCATTCACAGCCATCTATCCTCTGTACAATATGGACACCTGAAGAGACAAAGACAAAACAGATATTTCAACGAACCATGTTGATAGTGTGCACCGTGTGAGGCATTGCTATTTTTCAAGGTTTATGTTATGCTTATGTTTCAAGCCAGATAATCTGTCAACATTTTCTTAGACCTGAGTGATTAAGATTACAAGAAAAAAACGCTTCAGAAAGACAAGAGACGGAAACAGATTCATTCCAGGGCTATAAGCTATAAAAAGCAGGAAAACTGTTTTGATTTAAAGTTTTAAAAGCAAAATCTAAATCTACCTATGATTTAACTGAAGATTAAAATTTAGTGCTGTAAATGCATAGTTTTATTTTCTTTTTAATGGATGTTCACATTAGCAGCGTCTCAGGATTCAAAACTTTAATCCAGAAACAAAAGAGTCTAACTAATTCTGCTTTAGTTTTGCTTAGATATAGGCTGTGATTTATAATGAATATATATTTATATATAAAGAAATACTGCACCTTCAGTTTGGTTGAACTGCTGCTTCAGTGTAAAAATGAATCCTTTAAAGAATTCTGGCAGATTCTTAAAACACAGATTAGTGTACATCTCTGAGTGTTGACGGTCATGATGTAATATTTGTTTCACCCAGTCCTGTCTTGGCTGTATTATTTTGTTGCTGGTGTCACAGTAACCAGCCTCAACGCCATCAATCTTTCCAACAGCCACAAAGTCTGGGATGTTTGGGACTCCAGAGGATCCGGTGAGAAAATACATCAGTGAGTGTTTCACTGTGGGAAAACAATGGTTATAATGTTAATAAAAGGGAATCAAATATACAAACTTTAGAAATGTGATTCGTTCAGTATAATTCAGCTAACATATTCTCATAAAAGCTGCAATAAAATTACATGAAAAGAATCCACAGCGGGACTGTGTGAACGTGATCGATTGAGAATGCTGACAAAAGTAAACTTCTAATTTTATTTCTACATACTGCTGAAAGAAATTAAAGGAACACACATCAGATGTCAGTGAGAAGGAAAAAAAAACTAATCCTGGATCTCTATACTGATGTGGACTGGATAATGTGTTAAAAATGAAAAGATGTTACATTATTTGTTGGAAATGAAAATGATCAACCTACAGAGGACTGAATTCAAACACACCCGAAATCCAAATGAAAAGAAGTATGTGGCACTCTAGTCCATTTTCTTGAAATTTCATTGCAGCAGCCGGACCCCGTGTGTTTGTATGCATGCCTGACAATGTAAGATGATGCTTCAGTTCCTTCATCATGATGCTGGGCTTTGTTGTGCACCAGGAGGAACCCAAGATCCTCTGCACCAGTATAGGGTCTCACAGTGGGTCTAAGGGTACCATGCTAACACGTAATGGCAGTCAGGGTGCCGTTGTCTAGCCTATTGAGGTCTGTGCGTCCAGACCATCACCGACCCGAATGATGTTACCGGCAGCATAATGTTTTCCACGGCTTCTCCAGACCCTTTCACGTCTGTCACATGTGCTCAGAGTGAACCTGTTCTCATCTGTGAAAAGCACAGGGCGCCAGTGGTTGACATGTCAATTTTAGACTAATTGAGCATGTATTTTCATTTTTAACATCCCTCATCACCACATCATCTGGAAAAGTCTGGGACTCCATAAGATATGATGGAGATACAACCAGAATTTATTCAGCTGTTTGACTACTTGTCATATTTCTGAGTACAGGTGAGATGTTTTTTAAAGTTAGCATAGTTTACTGAGAATAATCTTCTCAAGTAGATTTAAATTTATAATTTCTTGATTGTCAATCATGAACTTACCTGTTGATGCAGTATGACAGAGAAAGAGCAGGCCCAGTAGCTTCTTGATCATGTTCGGACAGCTAAAGTCAAACTGAAGAAACAACAGAAGTCGAGTAGTTTTACAGGTTTGTTCAGTCCAAAGATGTTTTTTTGGTGCAGACCTAGTTAATGTTTTGAGTATGACAGCAGGTGAACACAGTCTGGACTCTGGCAAATACTGTTTCAATTTGACTGCAGTAATTAAGTAACTAACTAGTTAATAATTAAGTCATTACTTAGTTACAGTAGACATAAGGTCAATGTATCATTAGCTAAAAATAAAACTTACCTGACTTGATTTTGTGCTTCATTTATTCAGCACAATGTTTCCACTGATCAGGATCACAGTAGAACACAATGGAATTTGACGTCCGTGTCAAAATGTTCAGTGCCTCCATTGTAACTGTATTTGTTTTTGTGAAATTGTATATGTTTTCTATTCTCTTGCTTCTCTGTGATTTTTCTGTTTCTTTTACTTCTTTCGTTTGTATCCAGTTGCATAGATCTTCAACAACCTGCTTCATACTGGCAGATCACACGAGAAAACATTTTCTTGTGATTGTCTAAACTTATGAAGACGTTTAAGTAACTTCTGAATCTCACATGTAGAAGTAAAATAAATAATATGTCTTCCACCTCAGAGGAGTGGAAATAACTTTTTAATTCTGCATATTTTGCAGATCTGCATAACTTCATTTTTCTTGACTCAGCAGTGCAGAAATTGCTGTAATGAGATATTTGTTCCATGAAGAGCTGCTGTTGTTTTTGGCCTACATAAGTGACAGAATGACATACGAACGCTATCAAATACATCGCCTTGTTGTCGGAGGTAACAAATCCGCAACAATAAGTACAATGGCGGAAAAAATAGATGTGAATTATATCACAAAAAACAGTATTATTAAATATACATGTGGACGTGACATTTGTGTTTTGAAACTAAGGCAATTTCACTGGTTAGTTTATCGATAACTGAAGACCATTTGGGGGTAAATTCAGCAGATTTGGCTCTATGATCTAATAGAAGATTCTTTGACTGCTCAAGAGTTAAACTGGTTTTTATTTCCAAGAGTAAGAGCTGACCTCTGGATCCCTCCCCTTTCTGCTCTCAAGAGAAGACTTCCAAGCATTTGCAGGCTAGTAACCATGACAACTGGAGAGAACAGGTATGACATGGAGTAAACACAGGTAAGAATGAAAGTGCCTTTTATAATATTAATAGAAATAATATGTACAAACAAATCTTGGCATATATGTAGATCACAGAAGGAAAATGTTTCTTCAACAATGGTGCGAATGATCACTGTTGTATATTCTGTTGCAGACAGTTAAAGGAAAAACAAAGCACACGAAATACCAAGAACAACAGCCAACAAAACAAAAGTTAGTTTAGAGTAGATTAACTATTCCAGGAACACTGCTGAAGTATATCTGATATAGCCTGCAGGAAGTTGGGCCAATGAAGCAAGTAAATCAGCAGCTAAATGTTCTCATTGTACAGCTGATGTTTTCAGTTTTGTTTCTTGGATCAGTTGTAAGACTTCAGACTCAAAAAGAGGAACCGAGCACACAGCTGCTTCTGCCTGCTGACGGACTGATAGAAGAGGAGTCATTATCTAACATCCTTCTAATTTCAGTCAGAAAAAAAATAATGATCAGATGATGGAGGTCAGCTGTGTGGATCAGCCCTGACACCACACCCTGAACCAGCTCCACCCGTCCCCTGCAGCTGAGCCACAAACCACACCCCGCTACATACCCCCATCGCCCTGCTTAGGTCGAGGGGCTATCCCTGTTCCCCAAGCCTTTGGAGCATCTTGAATTAAAAAGGCTGGAGAGCCAGATACCACTGGGTGATCCAGGTGATGGCATCCTTCATGCGATGGAGCCACTGCAGCAGGCTGTAATCCAAACAGAGGGTGAATGGGCGGCCTAACCCTAACCCAGGAGGTAATAATGAAGAGAATCAACTGCCCACAGGTTGTTGTCAGACAGGAATCTCTCCAAACTGGGAAAAGCTGAAACATCACCTGTCTTGACCTTGATTTTGAATAACTCCAGTTTTATCGATATTGTGTTGATTTTGTCCTGCACATCAAAGACACTGATGGAGAGTTCCTATAGTCTCAAATTCAAGTTGTTTAAATGAGAGAAAATGTCTGGCAAGTATGCCGGCTGACTGAGCCACACAGTGTCTTCACAAACATCTGATAAGTGGAAGTTTTTGTCCTATAAGAACATCTGGACGTCTCTGTGCAATTCGAAAAGCCTAGAAAGGACCTTCCCTCTTGAGCCATCGTACTTCTCTATGGAGCAGAAGCTGGACATGTTCGCTGCCCATCTCAGCACAGAGCACATGAAGTACCGGTGAGAGTACACCGGTTTGGTCTTTATGAAGTTTACAGTTTTCACAGCTCAGTCTAGGACAGACTTAAGCTCTTCAGGGATCTTTTTCACCATGAGAGCCTCGCGATGGATACTGCAGTGAGTCCAACTGGCGAATTTGGGCCACTGCTCTTCTTTGGCGACCTGTCATGGCTTTAGCACCATCCGTGCAGACTCCAAAACACCTTTTCCAATCCAGCCCATTCTCCTGAACAAATGCATTCAGGAGTTGGAAATTGTGTTCAGCTGTAGTTCTGGTCTGAAGTGACTTACAGAACAAAAAGTCCTCTTGAGCTGTACTTTGATGTTCATATCTGATGTAAACAAGCAAATTGGCCATATCTACAACATCTGTAGTCTCATCCAGCTGAACAGAAAGATAGCGACTACTTTTAATGCGCTCGATCACTGTTTTTAACATCATCTGCCGTGGCTCCTATTCGCCGTGACACTGTGTTGTTGGAAAGTGGCACCAAGTTCTGATGTTTGGCAGCCTTCTCCCTGTGTGTTAACTCTTTAACTAATGGTAGACAGAGCTGTTTGCCAGTTGTGTGTGACTTACTAGCTTTTACTATGAGGAGGCTGGCACAGTATAAAGCTTCTTGTGCTTTGGCTATGGGGGCAGCACAAAAGTGAAAGGCTGACTTCGACTGCTTTAGTTCCTCAGAAAAAAGTCAACTGGTTTGTGTTTCAGCACTGTGTGCTTGGTTGTAAGATGTCGTCTGAGATGTGACAGTTTCATACATTCATTACTGAGAACATCACCGCATCCTACACCTTGCCGCCTGGGCTCATCCTTTGTCCCACTCCAAAATAATATTTTTAATATATATTTAATGATATATATATTTATATTAAAAGTATATAAATTGCTATTTAATCTTAAAAAGATCATGGAGACTTCCTGCGTACCGCTAGAGGGCGCCCATGTATCGCCAGTGGTACGTGTGCTACCGTTTGAGAACAACTGATCTAGATAAAATGTCAAAATTCTTGCATGTTTCTTAAAAAGGGAAAAGGAAAAAAAAATGTCTGTTTGAAGCTACATGATTAGTTTCTTATATTCACTTAGTGCACTGAAACACAGAGAGCAGCATTACTTCTGACAAATCAAAAATAAATTAAAACTAACTACAATACAAACCAAAAGAAGTTTTTTCCAGTGGAAAAAATCACGAGAAAAGGATTACTAAATGATACTAGGAGTTCACTGAGGATTTCAGTGTATTGCCCACAGTGGATGTATCTCAGTGTCTCTTGCTGCTCTAAAACCTAGAAACCTGTGACATTTTCTCTCACTTAACCCCCAGTACACATCAGTGTTGGTTAATTTCTAAAGAAACAGAAATACAGCATCACTTAACATATGTGTTACACATAAGAGTGCATTATAACTGAGAATATACATTAAGAAACAAAACAGACTTTCATCTGTGCAATTTCTAAAAATAGCAGGAAAAAAAATCAAAACATCTAATTTTTTTTTTCTTTTCTCATCTTTTAATAGTTTTTAGTTTTACTTGTTTTCTGTGAATTGTAAGTCACTTAGCCTATCGCAAACTACTGGTGGAGACAGTTATGTTTCTATTACAGCTCGGTAATGAAGTGGTAATAATAGGGTAACAAGGCAGAAACACCAATGTAATAATATGGTAATTTCTAAGTTATTAATGTTCAGTTACCAAAAATAACCACTTAATACTCAAGAAATATCACGATAGCAACAGTGGTTACAGTTGAGTAATATTACAATGAAATTTATGTAATTGGATAATAAGAGGTAATAATCACACACGTTTTAAGTTCGCTTTAATAGGTTATTAATATATTATCCGATTACATAAATTTCAGTGTAATATTACTCAACTGTAGCCACATAATTTTCCAACTTATAATCTGTGTGGTAGTCTTTGTTGTTGTACCGTTCAGCTGTTGTGAATTCCTTTTTCACTTTTTACTGTATGCATGTGACATTTAGATAAAGTTAATGGCTTGCTTGATGGTCACATTTGTGGCCTGTAATGACAAACTACTCAGGCTAAACAGCAGCTTTTCCCCCTATTCTCATCAATGGCCCTGATTTTTTTTAGAATTCACTTCACTGCATCCAGTTTCTTGCACAGGTTTTTGGTGGGACATGTCAAGAAAATCTTTAACTTTCTCTTTCCCTGCTAAAGCACATGTAGCAGAAAAAAAGGAAACTGTTATAGTTCAGACAGGTTCCTGGAAGTGCTCAGTAGAAAGGAGCCAGCAGCTTAACGACTCAGATCGGAGAAACGTTCGGGTCTGCAGAGAATCTGTGGAAACTGTTTTAACAAAACTCTCCCTGAGCGCTACAGTAATTATTGTCTCAAGTGACAACAAAATAAATCATTAAAATTGTAACAAGAATTAAAAGCATATATTCTATAAGTCACAAGTATATACAACTGTTTGTGAGGTTAAACAGAATGACCTTACTGAAGGCAGATGATATCTGTGAATGGGCAACGGTGAACAAGGCAAAACATTTCACCCTGTTGTTGAGCTTTCCTTAAGGCCCATTCTGTTGGAAAGATCTGCAGTGACATCTTGTGACACTGAGGTTAATTACATTCACAAAAACGAACACAAATATCTGTACTTTCTACTCCTTACATTTTCAAAACATGCTTGTTACTTTAGGTTCAATGCTCAGGGGTTAAAATGGGCCGGAACAAGTGCAGGTGTCCGTATGTTGTAGTCAGCATGTAGCTAGCGCTACAGAAGAGGAATGAGCAGCTCCGTCCTGTTCTCCAGTTTCAACTATCCTCCTCTTCCGGGCCCCCAGGAGCTACTGAAATAGGAAAGGCGTGGTTAGTGTGATGAATATCAGCTGTGCTGGCCATCCTTCCCTAGCACTGTCCCCTGAGCCCACTGCTCCACCTCTCCCCTGCAGCTGAGCCCCAAACCTGAACCTGAAACATGGGAAAAAAAAACAGAATGTAATGTTTTGGCTTCTTGTGCTTTCTCCTTTGGGATGTGTTTTCCTTGTTAGCTGTGCCTGTTTGTCTCTTCCAAGTAATTAGTGGGTGGAGCTGTGGAAGATATACCACACCTCCACAGGCTGGATTTAGAGCATTATGAAGAAAATCTGTAATAATATCCATTAAGGAAAAAAAGTAAGTAAATATATAAGTGCTCTTTGTATAAGATGATTCCTGGGTTTAGTTAGTTTCTGTCTCTTGTACTTTTAAGATATTGCAAATGTTGCAGCAGTTCAGTTAGGCTTATTACAAACAAATGATCTGACTCGAATCATGAGCACAATAAACACTAGAGAACAGCAGTGCCTCAGTACTGAGAGGTCATTGCAGTCTCTTTTTTTACACCATATATGCAAAGGATGGATGCAATTTATTTGATATGAATTTCTTATTCAAGTCTCACTGGAATAAAGCCTGATGTCGTCTCTCAGTCACTGTTATATTTAGATAAGTTTCTTAGCCATTGTTGCTTCATACTGACTTGATGGATGTTTACTCTTTGTTTTCAACTTTGCTACATTGTTCCTAAATATTGCGATGGGATACTGTTTTTATTTATGTACATACACGCAATCAGAAACTTCTCATTAGTTAACCATTTATGTGGACATGAGATTACAAATAACAGTTTTATTACATGACACAGAAAACTGAAAAACCTCAAACTTGTTCCAGGTGTTTTGCACATTTTTTTTTCCAAGATTAAAATGTAACAGAAGCTTCATCCTCATTTGTTAGCATGAGGATTGTTCCAGACAGCAGCTCTGTGAGATCAGGGTCCTCTTTGATCACTCTTCATTTAAGAGCAGCTGTGGGCTGAGTTCAAAGTCCAAACTCCCACTAAAGTATCAAGACATAAAGTTTAATCCTTTAGTTAATTTGTACAAAGACACCAAATAGCTGCTTGTTGTGCCAGTAAAACACGCTGTATCCGGTTTTGTTCAGTCCAGTTTGTATTTCATGCCGACCTGTGTGTGCTACATGTTGTACAGCTACCCTCTTCAGTTCACACCGTTACGAGCGTCCTGAACGGAGAAACAGGGTGGGACCCCACAGTCGTGGGCAGGTGGAGAGAATCTGAAGTAAAGTCCACCATAATATCCAAGCTGCTTCACCTTTAAGTGGATATTATTGGACGATCCAAATGACTGGACTGGATATTATTAAGCTGTATATTCCACCTCTAATTCATGCTGCTACAGACCAGAATAACCAGACAGCACAGACTCGCGCACTGCAAAATCCCCAGTGTTAAATTGACACTAGAAAGTGTCTATATGGGTCCACTCTTTTGAGTGTTAAATGAACACTTTTGAGTGAGTCAGTGTTATATATAACAATGTTATATTTTTAACAGTAACCTAGTCAGTGTTAAAGATTAACAATGACTAACACTGAGCAGTGCTGATTTTCTAATACTGGAAAAGAACTAAAAATGCTAGTAATATGTCAGTGTTAGCATGATGGCACTTGGAAATGTGTTAGGATTTACTTTAGTGGGCTGAAAAACAGCCCCATGTTAATTTTAAACGCTAGAATAACTTACAGGAACATCAAAAAGATGGATATTAATAATCATACACAAGATTTACCTTTACTTTTAAAAAGAACTCAAAAAGGGAATGGCCATAAAATTAACTTTAATTGCAGATAGGATATTTTAATTAGACAATTTTAGCATGTACAAAGCAAACAGCTTGATCAGATGATAATCAAAGCATCTTAATCATGTTAAAAATTTATAAAAGTTATTGAAATTTCTAATAATCAAATCTAAACTGTTTCTAAATATCTACCACCTGTCTTAAAGGTTTGGGAAAGAAGGAAGATAACACCCTGGCTGCAGGGTGTCTCCTCCTAGCCATGAAGGATGAAGCCCATTTGAAGAGATAAAAATCCCGACTGTGAATCCCCAGGTCTTTCAATTCTCCACTTACCTGACAAACTCAAGGAAACAACAGTTTATTCCATCTCCACAGGGTTTTCGCACATGTTCTCTTTCTCTCCACCTCAACTCCTTAACACCAGCATCACCTCATATGATATTCACAACCTCTGATGTTGCGCACATCCTCTTGTTCCCTCTCTATAATCATTTGCATAGATAAATTTGAAGAAAATTCAACCATTATAATGATTTAGTCACAACAGTTACTCATACGTATACTATATATACATATATATGCAGTAGCTCAGTCACACATGGACGTATATGCTCTTTATCATGTTTCATTCAGTTTACATGTTCTTTTACTTCAACAGGATTTAATCAGCTCAATCACATATGAATATCAAGACTCTTTATGAGTCCAACCTGATCTCATTTTAACTCAGTTACATAGGAGTACTTTTTCTTGTCGTGATTCTGTTTGTCAATCACAATATATTAAATAGATTTTTTTTTTAAAATCATACATGTTAGAGTCAAGGATTCTCGCATCTCTCTGTCTTTTACAAAAACACACACACACAAACACACACACACATATTATGTGCAGTACTCACAAACACACAGAAATCCAAGGACACATCCTAGTCATAACAATGCCCCTGGAATGTGGGTGAGAAAGCCAGGCTTCAAGATTATTTTTGTCACTCAAACTACATTTTCTTTTTCATCATACTGATTTGGTTTATTCTTAATTCTACCTTTATTAGAATTAAGCATGATTAACTATTAGCAAAGTCACATATAGATAAACTCTGTATAGCACTTTTTTTATGTGAAAAATGATACAAAGCTGTCCTTTTATTCCACTTACGAGTAAAGATCAGCCAGGGGATCTGAATCTCTTTGACAATTCACAGTGCATACACAGAAATCTATGCATATGAATCAGTACTTTTTTTTTTTACCTTTTTTTTTTACCTTTATTTGTTCATACTTTATGAAGAAATTTAAAACTGACATAGACTGAACATATATTAGTGAATGGGGCCCATTACTGTGCAACTTCCATCCTTGGTTAGCACTAATGTACTGTGAAGGCAACATCATATCCTATGGTCTGCAGGCAAAACAGAGAGGAACTTTTCCTCAAATAGTCTTTACAAATCAATAGTGTAAAGCTCTACTTTACTAGTACTTTAATACATATGCATGTGTATTGTTTTCAAAGTAGATTATTAACTGTCAGAGCATTTTTCTATATTTTTCAGAGCAGTTTCAGTAAACAAGTTCAGAAACAACCCCATGTTTTCTTTTGTTTCTTTTACGATTTGAGTTCAGTGAAGAAGAAAAAAAGACTGTAACTCAAGAAGAAGAAAATCAAACTCTTTTTTCCCACTTCTTTTCATAATGCATTTTTCTAACTTTTCCCTTTCACTGTATGAGTCATGTGTAGGCAAAATTTAAATATCTCCCACATGTATTGCAATAATATCTCTGTTGACACACTGAAAGCAAGCAATAAGAAATATAATTACTTCCATGGATGCAAGAACTTTCTGATAAAGGACTGCCTGCCTAACATCACATTTACTTACTATTATCTTATGTAGAAAACCTAACTTAGAGTTTCTTCCTAAAATGTACATGACTCATTTAATGATTTATTTCATTTATCTTTTCCCATTTTGCAATCAGAGAAGCTTGGCGCTATGATAGACATACGTCAAGGAATGTGTTGGTTTAGGAGGTTGACAGTCTTTTGAAATATACTCTCCAGGCAATTTCCAGTGCACCTGACTTGTGTGAACTGTTTTTTAAACTGAGCTTGACCTTGGGTATTAATGGGTACACCTGAGAAAGACAGGACATCAGTCATAGACTGTTGCAGTTTTATTGAGAGAACCACAGCTACGCCTTTTAAAATGCAAGGCAACAGCAGTTACTATGTAGCAGTAACTTCTAAATGATCTCTTTAGCACCTCTCTGATTGTCAACCTAATACACCTACCAGAGATAACATTATGACCAATGACAGATGAAGTGAAGAGCACTGATTATCTTTTCATTATGGCACCTTTTAGTGGGCGGCACATATCAAGGAGGATGTGAACATTTTGTCCTCACAGCTGATGTTTTAGAAGCAGGAAAAATGGGCAAGCATAAAGATCTGAGCAAGTCTGACAAGGGCCAAATTGTGATGGTTAGATGACTAGGTCAAAGCATTTTCAAACCTGCAGTTCTTGTGGGGTGTCCTGGTCTGCAGTGGTCAGTATCTATCAAAAGAGGTCTAAGGAAGGACAGTGGTAAAGTAGAGACAAGGTCATGGGTCCCCAAGGCTCATTGATACACGCAGGGAGTGAAGGATGACTCATGCAGTCCGATTCCACAAACAAGCTACTGTAATTGAAGTTGCTGAAAAAATTCATGCTGGTTCTGATAGAAAGGTTTCAGAATACACAATGCATTGCACTTTGTTGTGTATGGTACTGCACAACCACAGACCAGTCAGGGTGCTGATCTCTGTCCACTGTAGAGCATCAGAGCATCAGAACTGGACCAATGAAATGGAAGGCATGGTCTGATGAGTCAAATTTCTTTTTCTAAGCATTGTGGCAGACTATGTACACCCTTTTCATGGAGACGGTATTCCCTGATGGCTGTGGTCTCTTTCAGCAGGATAGTGTGCCCCACCATAAAACAAAATGGTTTAGGAATAGTTAGAGGAGCATTACAGGTGTTGACTTTGCTTGGATCTGTTGCTAACATCTCTTACACTTTTAGGGGACAAGTAGTCTCCATGCCTCAATGTGTCATGATTGTTTTGGCAGCAAAAAAGGGGGGGACCAACACAGTATTAGGCAGGTGATTATAATGTTATCTGTGATTGGTGTACTTAGTTGTTTTTTGCCATAATGGAGCTTTGGTGATGCAAAAGGTTTTCTTGTGCCACTGTTTTAAATAAAAGTTAAAGGTTTCCACAGGAAAAACAAAAAACAAAAACAAGCTAATGAAACTTTGCCTACACTGAAGTGTGTCTTTTTGGGGCATTTCTAATTATTTTTAAACAAATGAAGCAAAGTCTATATCAAGAAGGACATTAACATCATAGCAGAAATGACACGATTCTTTAGTATTGCCTAAAGCAGTGCTTTCACCTCAAGAATGTTGATCACTATGGTTAGAACAGACTTATAACTGAACAATAACTAAACAATAGATGTAGACCCCTATGAAAGAAACATCAAGGGAACAGTTTACCCTGCCCGGGATAGGGTTACCGGGGCCTCGCCCTGGAGCCAGGCCCGGGGAGGGTGCCCGAGGGCGAGCGTCTGGTGGCCGGGCCTTAGTCCATGGGGCCCAGCCGGGCACAGCCCGAAAAAGGGACATGGGCCCATCTTCCCACAGGCCCACCACCCGCAGGAAGTGCCGTAGGGGTCGGGTGCAGTGTGAGTCGGGCGGCGGCCAGGAGCGGAGGCCCTGGCGGACCGATCCCCGGCTACCAAGACTGGCAATTGGGACATGGAATGTCACCTCTCTGGTGGGGAAAGAGCATGAGTTGGTGCGTGAGGTTGAGAGGTATCGGCTAGATATAGTCGGGCTCACCTCAACGCATGGCTTGGGCTCTG